>JAQQFT010000563.1:0-23473 GCA_029582265.1 Zoroaster sp. YZ-2022 | reverse complement strand
GTTGTTATTGTTATGGCTACGCTTTTTTAAACCCTTTTGTTATTGCGTTGTACGGTTATAGCAATATACCTCAGGATCATGAAGTTCCATGGGGAAAACAAAATATACTGTTTTATTTTTGTACCACGAGTGACTTGGACAGCATCCATATATAATGTAATAAGCCACGTTGGTTTAATTGTAAACACTGAATGTTGACTGAATGTTGATTTTTTAATGAACATTGCCGTATTTTTAAGGCAGTGTGAACCTATTATATTCTAAAAAGCATACCTGATCAGTACATAAAAACCCTACTTACTGTAAAGTTGATGTATAAGACATCCCTTTAAATCTTCTTATCTCTGCACTGTAACAACAGCCAATTTTTAATTTTGTTTTGAATAAATATATATGTTTTATGTTAAGGATTCATGTAGTTTCAGATGGAGTATCATTAATTTTCACTTTAATAATATTGTTCATAATTAAAGATGCATCGCCCGTGTTTGGGACGATTTGACGGTAACAAATAGATTTAAATGTTGAATTGCTATTTTTCTGGGGTTAAGGAAGTTATAAGCTTTCATTTCAGACATTGAACGAAAAAATCCGCCAAGGATTAGTACCAGTAAATTAAAAACTCAAATTGATAAAAATGGCCCTGTTTTAATATCAGGTTCAGGGACCATACAATGTATTGTACGTAACAGGCCGTTACATAATTTAACATATACGTCATTCTTTTTAGAAATACACATTCGTCATCTAATTTAGCACAGTTGGTTTCACTAAAATATTATTTTCATTTTCGTATAACAGCAATCAATTTAGAAAAATGAGAATTCAAAAAAATGAGAAACAAATGAAAACAAAAGATTAATTGTACAAGACAACTGAATACGTTAATTCAAATTTAATTTTGTTTTCTTTATTCATGTGCGTTTCTCGTATTCTGTAAAAGGCCCCTATCGGTTTTTATCACAACTTGTTTTGCTTATTCTCTGATTAGAATCTTCATTGGTTTTCTGACCGAGCCTAATTCTGTAATGTGTTTTAGAAACATTATATTATAATTATTAGACTGTTTCATTATTGTTTGAGTGTGTTTATGATTTTTGATCCTGGTTTCTTAATGTCCATTCGTGTGGGACAATATCGTCACTATCAGAACAACCTTCAACGGGGGCAGGGAAATTTGGGTGTACTAGTTAAGATGAACACTGAAAATTATTGGCTCAACAATTATGCAGCAGCAACGGTAATATGACCTATCATGTGGAGTATTATTTTCAGCCACTTATTTTCAGTCAGTTTAAAATTAGCGCCGATTCCGTGCCCTATTGATCGTGACGATACGTCCCTTTAACCGTCAATTTAGGTTGCAAAAATGTCACAAATGCCGCCCAATAGTAAATTTTGAATGACCAAATACGCGCCGCAAAAGCTCCTGCGAATGTGAATGCTGTTTGAGTGGTTTGTTAAATTGATGATTATTTTGTTCAAATCGCATGACGCAAGAGTACTGTTGCCTGTCATAAAACGAAATCGAATGATGGTTTTGGTAGCATTCAATTGCGCGAAACACAATGACGCGGTGTTTAAATGGCTGCTTATTTGCCGAAATTGACCGGGAAAACCATAATATAACCATACGTACAACCACATATTAACCAGATTCCTCTGAATGGTCGAAACTGTACGTTCATAAAGGCATTTCATGGGCGTAGCGAAGGAATTTTCTTTGGGGGGGTCGAAGCAATTTGGGACTGACATCAGTGACGTGGGATTTCAGAGTGGGAAAACATTTGTTGTGGGTAAATTTACCAACACAACACTAATATGACCATGGGGGTTGTAGGGGAACTGCCACCCCAAACTGTAGCTCTTTTTTTGAGTAAAATACAATTTAAAAGTAAAACAACGAATAACTAACAACTCGGCAAATCTTTCAGTGCTTAGAACACAATTTGCAGTCGGCAAACACAAAGCTCCAGGTTTGCCGACTGCAAAATTTTTTCTGGACCAACACTTGTTCTAGTATATTTGATGCCCACTGAGGCTCTAAATGCCGACTGAGAACAATTATTGGGGCGTCACACCTCCCCTCCGCTCGCTACAGTCCTGGGCACTGGTAACCTATCGTAATAATTAAACCCGCTAGTGGCGTTCATATTGGCCAACTCGCTAAATATCATGAACTTGATGGGAAAATATTTCCACCACCTTGGCGTAGCCAGGATTTTCAGAGTGGGGCAAACATTTTAGGGTGTAAATTCCGACACAAAACTCATATGAACCGATAAATTAAATTGTTTCCCCCAAAAAGGACGATCTCTAAAGTCGCTCAACGGAGGGGGGGCGGTAGTTAAGCAATTTTATTTTTGCACCAGTGATTGTATGTATGCCTAGTTATTTAAACCCTCTCTCTCCACTCAAACACTGCTTAAAATAAACATTATGTTCATTTTTTCCTCTCTTTTTTTTTTTTTCATTTTTTTTTGTAGTTTTTGTATATTTTTAAACGCCACTTTTAGCAGACAAATAATTTCAGAAGTACCAACAAGTTCGTGAATTTACGACAGACACAAGTGGGTGACAGCCGCCCACCAGCCCATCCCCCTTTGATTACGTCACTGGTTAAGCACACTGGCAATCCACTGTAACAACTACACCATACTACTACTTGGTGTACAATTAATGAAATAATTTCCTAAATTAATTTCTGTCTTCATGAAAACAGAAATACCACATTGGAATAATTACAAACAGTCTTACGGCATTCTCACTTTGTGAAATAAGCTGAAAATTTCACTGGTTGGTTTAGATACATCTTGATTCTTATCACGTATGGATGCATTTAAGGATTGGTTATTCTTGGTTATCGGTCGGCTTCAAAATCGGTGCGGTGATGCGCTTTTTAGGTGTTCGAGCTACAGCGCGAACAACTATTGTAATTGTTCCGTTTTTTTGTGTTTTTTTTTTTAACTTCTCCTTCTTCTTCTTCTCCTTAACTCTTCTCTACATGGAAAGTGAGTTAACAATTTCACACAACCTGAAACTTCCACATATAAATACCTTATCATGTAGATGAATCTAGACGTTGTTACGTCAGAAGTTGTTACGTCATGATGACGTCATCAGGTATCAAAAATGACCATTTGCTATCGACTGTATATCAAAATATACTAAAGCTATGATGTTCATAATCTGGGATCTGATAGATCAAGGCTTAGGCAACATTTGAAAAGTTAATGTCAAAATCGTTGACATTTGCTTCCGGTCGTACCGGAAGGTCAAAGTTTTGATTTGTTTTTTTCTTCAAAATTCCTTTCTGGGCCAAAATCCCATTGACTTAACACACACCAGACACTGTGGTTCTGAGGGCCCATTTAAAGCCATAATACGTGGGTCATTTTGTGTTCGTTCGTGCAACACAGAAGGGATTACTTACTTTTTCACTATATAAAGAAAATGCTATAGTAATGTCAAATTCACTTATCCCCAGATGTATTTTGTGCATGGTCGAGAAAATGACGAAAAATTACGTAATTCATTGAAAAATCATGATAATACCAATCAAAATCTGTCCCAACTTCAAATCCAGTACGCACAATCTGTAAATACTAATTTCAAGTTGGGCCGTTATTCTGAGTTGGAGCCACATTCCAATGTTGTCAACAAACAAGATGGCGGCACTCCCAACGTGTGACGATGTGGGGAGTAAAAGTCAACGTTTTTCAGACTTTTGTGTGTGATGCAATAGTACCATCAACAAAAAGTAGGTTCATTGAATTTAGCAGATTCGTGGAGTAAATTTGTACGTTTGGAACCAAATGGACAAAATTTGACTGCAGAGAAGGAGAAATGCACGAGTTCTGCTATCAATCTCGGTATTGATTTTCAAGATGAGCAAGAATGTTTGAATGCACAACCCTACTCGACCATGTTGGGTATCGCTGACTGAGTGCTACAAACGTTTCTGTGACATCAGTAAGGTCCGGAGAAAGGAGGAAACAGCCCAGAAGTTGAAAGAAGTGAACAACACAAGGTTAGATTTTGGTTTGTGATAATTTTTGGGAGGTGATTGGGAGTATTTGAGCCTTTTCAAAAAATGAAAAATGGAGCGAAGGAAACGAGTTAATGAAATCAACTTGGCCCTGCACCTAATCTTATATTTCAACAATCCTTTTAAATTTTATGTTGAACATATCTATTCATTTTAAAGTTAGTTTGCTGCTTGACCGCAGGACGACCATAAATTGTTTTCAGTGAAGTTTACCAAGTTTTACTTATATTAGGAAAGGAAAAGCATATGGTAGAATTATTTTTCCAAATATTTGAGGGGGATCTACTTGTGCAAAAATCCCTGAAGCTTTTGCAGCAAGCGTGGAGTTGTTTCCTCCTGAATCTAAAAGAAAACCTTTTTTTTCAATTTTTTTTAAAGGTTTTAGTATGCACATAGTTAACTTGCTGTGCATACTTATTACTTGACTGAGTATACAGGCTTTTGACTTGGGGATCGGGAACAAGTTGTTACTTTCTGTTTTTCCATTACGACTCATTTTACAATTTGTCTATTTGGGTTTGTATGAGTAATTTGTGCACCCAAACGACGTCGACAAGTAATTATTGTGCACATGTTGCACATGTTGATTAAATGTAACTAAATCACAACTACTCTTCGAACGTTAGTTAGAATGCCATTCTTTGAATCCAAGATTTGTGAGTTCAAATCCCAGTGAGAATTTTTGAAAACATTTTTTTTACAAGACCAATCTAGAAACTAGCTCTGTTGGCTTAATAATTCATAGCTTTTGAGAATTAAAAAAAAATGCGCTGAAAGAGCAATCATCCATTTTTGATAATAACAAACAAATAAATACAGTGCTGATTAACACTATGCTCTGACAGTTGGGTGGGGGGCGAAAGATGAGCAGGGTGAGGAGTCTATCAATTAAAAGCATTTCTTTAATCTGCTACCATAACAATTTTGCACTCATGTTTAGGGCTTGGCAAGACACTTTGGATCAAGTGCCTATAATTATCAGGGGGCTAAATTGACTAAACTCAGTAATAGGTAATAGATTATTGACCATGCACGGATTACCGCACGGGCAAACTGGGCATGTGCCACGGGCCCAGGAGCCAATGGGGACCCTGGTTTTTCTAAAAAAAAGGAAAAAAAAGCATCGTACTAGTGGTATTGTGCGCGTGTATGGGCCGTGGTGAATTGTGTGAAGGGCCTGTGCTCAAGATAATCCGTCCATGCCTTAGACTGATGACTTTCCACTGGTACACCTGCTGCTGGCTGGACAGCAATTTTCATTCGTGGTGTCCTACATCGTAGTAGTATGGTAGAAGATGGGTCTGGACCACTACCCCTCTTTTAAGGGAGCGTACCGGTTGCCGACTGGCACACACTGCCTTCTTTGAAGGGGAGCACATTGATTGGTCAAAAATCTGTGAGCACGGTGATTGGTCAAAATCTATGACGTCACTTAAAAAGGTGACGTCATATAAATAAAAAGTGGAGATATAAAATTGATAAAATAAAAAGATTATCTTGAAGTATAATAAAGATGACGACAAAATCTGAAAAACAGAATAGAGTAACTATATGCCTTGCGAGTGGCTTTTAGTAAGAGTAAAAAACGAGGCCGTGTTGTATCGCTAGTGTGTGGGGGAAAATATTGCGGATTACATCGTTACCGAATAAAATGTGGAAAACGTATACCCACTTGCCTGTTTAGGATGTGGAAAAAAGGAACAAAAGAGTTATCAACTTATTGCACTCGATGTGAAAATAAAGTATTAATAAAACGTGATAAACCAAATTATTGATGAGTATTTATTACCATAATAATCGTTTGAAGCGCTTTGAAGGAAAAACTAGACGACAATATAATTTAGTGATGAAAGAATTGTTAAAAATAACACCTTGTTTATATTAAATATACATATATAAAATCGGCGTTACCTTATAAAACCGGCGGTTTTTAGCGTATTAAAGTCATATAAAGGTGAGATTTTTATTGTAGCTTTATCAATATAATAAAAGAATTGAAATAATTGGTTTTATTATGTTGATATATAATAAATGGAGATGAATGAAGAAAGAAGAAGAAAATATTTATCAAATGGTTGCCAGAATTGAAAGGTTTTTGAGGAACATGAGTTGTTTGTTAATCAAGAAGTAGGGTTAGAAATAATAAACGTTTTATTATTTAGCGGTAAAGATTATATAAAACGGCATAAACCAAGGCCATTATTTAAATTAAGTTTAGCTGAATTGAGAGATCGTATAGATGCTGAAAATATTTCTGCTTTGTAGAACGCGGTGCGGGTAGAAAAACAGGTTGTTAAAAAAGATTATGTAACTGCTTTATTAAAGGTTCCTGTCGAGAAAGAAAAATTAGAATTTAAACGTCGGTGGTTTATTTCAAAATTATTAAAATATAATTATATTTATTCTTTAGGTTCTTCTTAATAATATTATTTTATTATAGTACTAATTTATCAAAATGAATCATTTATTATTAAATCTCAGATATAATAAATTCTTTGATCAATTTGTGGGATGTTTTAAGTGAGAGATAATGGTCAGTTAATTAATATCTTGAATGATATTTAGTTAGTGCATATATTTAAAGACATGGTTGATGTTTGTTGATCGTTACAGAGGAGAAGATGCGGCTAAACATTTTTAACTGGTTAGAAAAATTACAAAATATTAACGAGACATTTAAAACCCGATTAGTAATAATGACTAAAAGAAGATGAATTAAATTAAAATGCTAAACAGTGTTGGATATGTGAAAAATTTTTTTTAAGAATGTGACTTTGAATGTGTTAAAAGTGCGATCATTGCCACATTACCGGTAAATATCGAGGCCGCTGCTCACAATTGTTGCAATTTAAAACTAAGTTTAAAACCAGAGAAAACTTTTTATTCGGTTATATTTCATTGCGAGGCTGACTCTCATCTTATTATACAGGCTGCAGAGTCAAACAAATCTAACGTGTGTGCAAACAATATCGAAAATATATTTCTTTTCAATCGAGCCTTCACGATTTTTAGACAGCGCTCAATTTTAATAAACTTCGTTGAATAAACTCGTAAAATACAATGTTTCTTTTCCGATTACTAGCAAGTTTGAATCCAATTGAAAAATTTAATCTTTTAAAAAACTTAAAGGGTATTTATTGTTGCAGTACGCCGGATAGTTTTGAAAATTCAAAGGAAACTAGTCTTCTTTCAATCAAAGAGTCTTGTTATAGTAGTTTAAACGGCCAACACATTACTAAAGAACAATATGCACATGCGAACAAGGTTTATAAAACATTTAGTTGTAAAAATTTAGGCGATTATCACGATTTGTACGTGCGTACAGAATACGTTGTTGACCAGCGGATGTGTTTGAAAAATTTCCATTACTACTTATATAAAACAATATGATTTAAGGTCAGCTAATTGTTATACTAGTCCTGGAATAAGTTGGGACAGCAGAAACCTCGAGACAAACTTAGATTTGTTACGGATATTGATATGCATTTATTGCTAGAAAAAGGTATACGAGGAGGAACGTGTGGCAAGTAAACGATTCGCGAAAAGCAAACAATAAATATTTAACGATTACGATTCATCTAAACCATGAGTTACATTTTGTATTTAGACGCAAATAATTTGTATGAATGCGCGATGAGTCAGCCTTCCACCAACAGGTAATTTAAGTGGATGGTGAAAAACAAATTGATGTACTTGAGAAGAGGATTGAAAAAATAAAAGGCTATATTTGAAGTTGATCTAGAATATCCAAAAGATTACATGATTCTCTGGCGCATTTCCACTTGCCAGAGTCGTTAGTAATACCAAAAAGAATATAATAAAGATATCAGCACAATTTATTAAAGACAAACCTGCGCAAACGCTGTAAATTAGTACCAAATTTAAACGATAAACGTAATTACGTGCTTCATTATCGTCAATTTACAATTATATTTACAACTCAGTTCAAAACTAACTAAAATTCATAAAGTTTTAATTTGATGAATCATGTTGGATGAAATCATACATTGATAAAACACCCAATGAAGAAAAGACGCAACGATGATTTTGAAAAGATTTATACAAACTCATGAACAATTCTGTTTGGTAAAACGATGGAGAATGTACGAAAACGCGTTAATGTAATTTAAAACAGAACAAACGAAGAAAAACGGAAAAATCAAATTCAATAAACTTGTTTGCAAAACCAAATTTGCCGAGGCGAGGTACGATAATGGTTAGTAGCTATTCACGTAAAACAAAACTTTTGCCAACCGCCAGTTTACGTGGGAATGGCTATTTTAGAATTATCAAAACATTTATTATTTTTATTACAATCGTTTAAAGAAAAATATGGCAATAATGTGAGCTACTGTATACGGATACTGATAGTTTTGTTCACTTGAGATTCAAACTGGGAGTATATACAAAGGTTGTTAAGACAAAGATTTATACGATTTAGTAATTATAACAAAGTCCTTTCTATTTTCAGAGAAAATAAAAAATTGATTGGTAAAATGAAAGACAGTTCTGGGGACTTTAATCTCAGAAATTGTATATTTAAGACCAAAAATGTATTCAATACTTTTATCAAATAAAAAATAAAGAAAAGCTAAAGGTGTTGAAAACAAGTTATTGAAAAAAATATTAAACATGAGAAATATAAACAGTTTTATTTCAAAGTAGTACCTTCCATCATTCTATAGATTTTATTAGACAAGAAAATGGGTATTTTCAACTCGAGTAAATAAACTATCCTCTACTTTAGACACAAAAAGATATATTTTAGAGAAAATGGAATATACTTTAGCTTACGGTAATTATAAATTAAAATGTATCTAGTGATGAAAGAGTTGTTAAAACAGCAAACGTTTATCGTTACCAATCAGGATTTTCTGTATCTCTAGGAATAATTGCCAATTCTTCTTTTACAAAACTGAGCAGGACCGCATCTAAATAATACCAATCTAACTTGATTAGCAGCTTTCATCGTTTTAGATATTCTATAAATTTTTATACTCATATAGGATCAGTCGCGCGTCGTCTCGTATCTTTTTTCAGCTTCACCGGGTGCGTATAAATGTCTAACTAAACTATTGTTTGATTCTTTTTTCGTCTTGGCCAATTACAGAGCCGGTGAGAAGCTGGATTTTGTTCTACAACACTCGATTTAATCGCGTGTTTTGGTTTTAGAATTTATAAGACGTGTTTCATTATTTAATCTTTTACAACCACGCTGGTAATCTTTTTACCCATACTCTAGATCTCTTTTCTGTTGCCTTCTTGCGCGTATTGATGAGAAAATAATCTTTCAATAAAGTTCTATTAAATCGCCTGCGCGCGCTCTATGATTACCAGCCTCTTCTTTGGATTTTTACATTATGTTTACTCATCAATACGTTGACGCTACTCATGAATTCTTTTCCAGGATCGACTTGCAGATTTTAGGCCAAGAAAGCAAACTACGTTTATAAATTTTCTGAAAAAGCATTACCGGCTTGAATAGCTGTTTTGTCGGTTAACGGACCACTTCTTTATATCTACTAGCTTCATCTACAACAGTTAACGTACTTGTACGTCTTTTAACTATTGTATCGTGCGGAAAATAATAAATCTCTGCTTGATGAACGATTTGGTGCTGTAACGTACTATTTGGTTAATGGGTCTTGGAATATATTGGGATGAGTGCATCACGTTGCCATAACGCTTTTTAATCCATTGTTTAACTACTTTTTGTTATTTTAGTTTCTTGACTAATTTGTGTTAAACCTTTAGCAATATCCTTTCGGACTATAATATGCATTTTGTAACAAAGTTTTACTTGTTTATCCATTTAGTATTTATAAATATTTTTATTCGTTAGTATTTTTAGGCATAAGAGATGATGGTAAAAGATTCCTTGTTTTAGTGTATAATTTGAGTCGCACCGGCTACCAAAACCGTCACGGTGAAGTTTTAATATCTTTTATATTAAGTTTATTTAAATTGGCTGGTTCTACGCTTAATACTTTACCAACCATGCTATAAAACTATAAAAGCACAAAAAGCAGGCTGTGATAAACCGAACCGGCGTTGTTTCGTATCTATCGGCATTGAAGACATATTTTATATAATCAATATAATATTTAAAAAACTTTTATTCCATTTCAAAACAATAAGTTCTCTCGTGAGTTGGGCAGTGAAACATATTCTCTAACGAGCGGGTGTTGGTTCTTTAACGAGAACGGGTTGTGGGTGTTGGATAAAGAGAGTTCTGCATGCGACAATAAATAAGCGACCCCCAATAGCTAACCATAGCTATATAATAATGATAACTCGTTCCATCGCTCGTCGGTTGTTTTCTCGCTCGATCGGCATCAAGTTTTTAACGCTTTTCGTGGGTTTTAGCGGTTGCAGTTTTTCTTTCTATTAATTTCAGCGGTCTTTTTCCAGCCGCGCACTCTGTTTAGGTTTTGGTTTTGATCGCTGTTTTGTCACGGTCGGCGGTTTCTTTCTACATCTTGAGTTTTTGAAATATCTGCTCGTTGTTTCCCTCGCTGTTATCTGCGCAGATTCTTTTCTTTTTAATGTTTTGCCGTAATCAGCGAAGCGCTGAGAGCTATCAACATGCCGTACTTGTAATATATTTCCGCTACGGTAGAAAGCATGCTGAAATGAACGGATCTTTTTCGTCTGAAATTAATTTACCTTCATCATCATTTGATTTATGATAATACAAATCTATGGATTGACAATCCTAATAGTTGTACGTATAGCGTTATAATAAGCGCACCCACAAGACTGAGTAATATGTGACCTAATTTGGTTCGTATTGCGCGTGTGGCGCTATCGCTCTTTGATGAACCAAAAGCTTCCAATATCGCTAACGCTTAGTTCTTTTTCGAAAAACTTTTTGAATCTCCTCACACTACAACCGATAAAAGGCGTATTTTTTGTTTCAACGACGACTATCATCGTTGGTATTGTTATCGTCTGCGGGCAACATTTGTGGATTTTCATTCATAAATTTGCCTTCTTCCATTTAATATACGTATTTATAGAATAATTAGTTAGAACTATAAAAATATAGAAACCAATAATTAATTTTAGATAACCCATCGGTGTTTAAAAGTTTGTTAAGATTAAACATTAGATCTTTCTCGTTCATCGGATATACTCGTAAATATACCTTTTATTTTCAGTATCGTTTAAAAACTTGTACTAGTTTTTTTCTTTCCATTTCAGTATTAACAAGTTGGTTAAGATTATGTATAAATCGGTAATCGTTCATGAATATGTTCGTAAATATAGCTTGTACTCGTTCAGCGTTCATATTTATAAATAGTTTTATAATATTTATTAAAAAATACGATTGCTCTCTAACTATGAGTAATTGCTCTTAACCTATGCGTAACCTATGCGTAATTGTTCTCTAACATAGGTAACCTATGAGTAATTGCTCTCTAACTATGGGTAACCTGGTAATTGCTCTCTAACTATGGTAGTGCTCTCTAACTATGAGTAATTGCTCTTAACCCTGTCTGTAACCTATGCATGGTGTTCTCTACTAACTATGCGTAACCCTAGCCGTGGTGTTCTCTAACTGGTAACCTGAGTGTGCTACTCTAACTATGGGTAACCTATGAGTGGTGCTCTTAACTGTAGGTAATTGCTCTCTCTAACTGGTGAGCTGCTCTTAACCTGTCACGCTGTCGTAATTGTTCTCTTAACTATGAGTAACCTGTAGTGGTGCTCTCTAACTATGGGTAACCTATAGTGAGTGCTCTCTAACTATAGGTAATTGCTCAACGACCTTTAGTCACGTATTTCATAATCAGTAGGCTGATCCGTTTTTTAAAATCAATTTGCGATGTAAAACTTGTTTTAGTTGTTTGCTTGATCTCGTAGTTCAACCGTCGGTATAACATCGTTTTCTCTAAGACAATTTTCAAACGAGGTCTCTGTCTTACAATAAAAATAAACACACCATTTGAGTTGCTCTCTAAAATCTTTCAATACGCTATTATATTTTTGAGTAAGAATCCAACAACTGTGTTGTACGTGTCTACTAAAAGCCAGTGTGTAATCATGCATCTATTATTCTCGTCGTATTTTTGTAATGCAACTGTTTATTAAAGCTACAATCGTCTATATTAAGCAACGTTTCTTCTTGTTTGAAAGCATCCGCTATGAATTTGTATAGCCTATTCAGCGAGATGTCGTTTAAATCGTTGACGTGCGTTATCTCGTCGTTTAGAACCCATTTTCTATTTTGTACGTATCATTATCAAAGATGGTAGGGCATAGTATAACGATATTTTAAAATATTAAAATATTCTTTTTCTAATAGATTTAAAACAATTCGGTTTCCGCATCCCGTTTGTCCATAGGTAATAATAACGCCGCGTGTGTGGATATTTGAAGCAACATTTTCTTTTACTGTGTTACAATAGAACAGAAACTTCTTTAGTGTCGCTTTTGTAATCGACGGATTCAAAACGCCCATTTCTTATATTTAGTTGCGCGTCCGCAGTAATAAAGTATACATGTTTGGTTCTGCAGCTTCCTTCTTTTCAATTGAATAATAATTCCTTCACTCCAAATTTTGTACTCGTCTTCACTTCCGTGTAATTTATTGTCGTGTTAGTTCTTGAAATCAAAAAACAGGCCATATCGGTTTAGTAAATAATCCAGCTTGTTTAACGTTTGATGATTTGAAACATTACGACTTGTATAGCGTGTTGTTGTTTCGAATCGCCAAAATATTTTGAAATCTCTTCAAAATGTTGATACCTTTTCATTCCATGCGCGTAGAGTTGGTTAGGAACGCCTTCAATCGTGATTGAAACTTTTCGATTTTTGGTTATAAAATTTATTGCTTTCTTTGGTGGTTCTCTGGACGAAAACAATATTCCTTTCATACTTTTTTGCGGAGATGTTAATTTATATTCACATTGTATCTTTTGTTTAATGGCGTCACGCTCTGTCTCGATGCGATCAGATATTATACTCAATCGAGGTATATTGATTTTTAATCGGATGAACTAGTTCCGGCATATGAACAACAAATTCTAAAAGAGGTCCATATGATATATTTTGCATTATCGTCGGTGCTTTTAATCACATTTTCAAATTTAGTAAACACGAGTTCAGTCAATCGATCTCGATTGATTAGTAATGGGTTGATGATCGGCTAACAATTTAAAATCTAGCGAATGTAATACCTATTTTATACGTATCCGCTGTAACTTTATCTTTTCTCCGGTGCCGCTTGTATTTTATCGCTAGCGTCTATTCTCATTTAGTTACGTTTGTATTTTTTCGATTCCTTGATACGCTAAATTTTTCACGTTGGTCTTTAGTTAACCATTCGTCCTTGTAACAATTGAATATATCCGCGTCGTCAATGAAAATATTTTCATTTCCTTCCATTTGAATAATTATATGTTTTGATGGCTCTACCTATGTTTGAACCAACGTTCTATTTTTTCATCATCTGAACTAACAGGCTCTATGTTAAAAAACTAATCCCGGTTGTATTGGGACAATAACGTCGTTCATTCCCAAGTTTGGAAAACGAACCGTTAATTGATTTTCAGTAATAGTACTTGGGTTGTTTATGTGACAACTTTTGACGCATACCTTTACGCCTCTGGGTTCTCGTAATCTTCTGTATGGGTCAACACATCTCCGTACGTATTACTCATGATTTATAATTTGTAAATATAAAATATTTTTACGTTTTATTTTATAAAAGAAAAACCGTATACCAATAATTTTTATTTTATAAAGAAAAACCGTATACCAATAATTGTTTTATTTTATAAAAGAAATGGTATCTATAGCTATGATGGTTGGAGGCGCGATAGTCAACGCGTTGGCGTTTACCGGATCAAATTTTTGTTTAGTGGAGGTGGAAGAGAAGAACAAAAAGACACGATTTGGCGATAGAACAACTTTCGAAAGCTAGAGACGGAATTTGGTAAAAGCGATTAAAAATATCTAGATTGTTAAACGAAAAATACAAAAGAATCGAGCGCGAGTAAGAACGTTAACAGCATCGATGATGCGATGAATGAATATTTATCACCAACTAACGAACGAATAAATTTACCGCAATTTACGCGACGAACCACGCTTAGAAGATTTTACGTTCCTGTGAGATCAAAATCGCGAAATATTATTTATAATACTAGGAATAGGCGCTGTAGGATATGTAAGTTATAAACTATTAAAAAGATAAAAAGTAATTGGAAAAATGAGCTTGGACAAATATTTATGATAGAGAGTTATAGGTATTAAATAAAGATAAAAAGTAATTGTAAAATGGCACGAGGAGGAAACCCATATATAGAGATGGATCCGTTTTAAAGAAAATCAGAAGAAGAAGGTGGTAGATAGATGATGAAGAACATGATGATGAAAATAAGCTTGGGTGATATTCAATGAACAAAAACTTCTTTTAGTATACCAACTTTATCTCAGAAAATAGATTACGTAAGGGTATAGTCGATTTTATACAGTATAGGTTTTAACTCTATAAAAGACTATACTACTAGATTCAAGTATAATAGAAATGAAATAAAGTGGGTTTACTTTTTTTTTTTTTAAAAGGTAATACAAAATACGATTAACTAATTTAAAAACTTAGTTGGATTTTTAAAATTAGGTTCGATCAAAGGTTTAACTGGAAGTGATTTAACGGCACAGCTGACATAAATCTATTTCTAATATTATAGATGCAACAGAAATAGATATAATACTACCAGATGGTAGTGCTGATACTATCTGGGTAAAAATCCAGAAATAAAAACAAATCAGGTTACATACTAAATTCAGATGATACGTTCGGTCGTCGTGAAGATTACCCTCTATACCTCAACAACGCGTAGAAAAATCAATACAAGTTCAAGCTATCGAAACAGCTCTTTCGAGAGATCAAAACACTCAAACGAATTAAATATAGAATGGCAGTAAAGAGACGCCCAGCCAGCATTATGGCTACGAGTCGGGCAGACAATTAAATCTTTTAAGTAAATTAAAAACACTAAACCAAGAGGTTGCCGATATGAAAGAAGTAATTAACGCTGAAAGAAAGAGATTGATAAAAATCAGCCAACAAAGTATAGTCAAAATTGCGAACTAGTAGACGATAAACAAATTCTCGTGAAACAAATGAATTGCGCATGATTACGTTCTTCGTAGTCAAATTAATAAATTAAAGAAACGGCTCAAAAAATGTTGAAAGGGATATTACGTTGGGAATGAAATTAGAACTTTATTTGAGGAGCAGGCGTTGCGATAGTCGCTATATTAACGGCCGTTGATATGACCATCGCTTTATCGTTCGAATCAATCGTAATGCTGTAGTTCGGTTATACCACCTACCAACCCGCACCATACACCCAAACAACGCCACCAACTCCAAAACCCATTCCACCACCAATTCCATAACTCAACACCAGGTGGTGTAAAAGAATGGATACTAAAAATATTTAAAATTGGCAATGTATTGTCTAAATTAGAGCGCAAAAGCTTTATCCGCTTTACCGGCTATTATAGGATCTGTGATAAGTTGATTTGGCCCAAAACAGCTTCAAAAGTCGTCGCGTGGACGGCGGAACATTTAATAGTAGCCTTAACTGGAGTTGAGTATAGTTTAACATATATGCAGAAAACTCCCAAAATAATTCGCCGTCATAACATGAGTCCGGTTAAAACGGCAAAACCAACATTAAACAGTTTTTCTTCTTCTTGATGATTATCATTTTTCTTTTTATTGCGCGTGCTATGAAGGAGATTCTTCCCGTTAAAACCTCAGCGAGGCTGTCTTTTTGCTCTCCGCGTCGCGTGTTTAGCAGTTTGTGGTAGTTGCGTTTGTTCTAACGGTAAAAATAGGGAGGAACAACGGGCGTTGGTGTATCTGGGGTGAACCTGAGATAAATCGCTCGTCGCTATCAATATATTATTGTTGCCCGCGTACGTGCTTATTCGTAAATTCATATCGCTAAGCATCATGTATAAATTTTCTCACAAACAAAGTTTTAATTGAGAACAGGCATTTTGTAAAACATCTTGATATGGGTGAATACTCATACTCAAATCGACCGATCGATCTCTGTTTACAGTATTTATAAATTCACGCTGCGTCACCACCCACTAAAAAACACTTTTTAACTTTCTGGCAGGCTCCCAATAACGCGTACGTAAGTTCTTGCTAGAGTCGTTTATACGTTGCGTGCCAACGTCGTAAAACAACAGCCGACTTTAAAGATAATATAAACTTTGTCACGCCATTTCAACGCGTGGTGATTGAAAATGTATTCGACTACGTACGAACCTCGATATCGTGACGCTGTTACTAAATTTAAATCTACGTTTCTTTATCAAATCATCCTTTCTCACGTCTATGTTGTAAATTTGAATTGTCGTAGTTTTCCCCGGCACCTCGATGTAACCGTAATGTTTGAATAATAGTTTCCCAAACCGTTTGAGAAGTGGTCTACTCGTTGTTTCAATCGTCTTTAATCGATAAATGAAACTCCTTTATAGTCTATTATAGCGCTCACATCTGTATTGTTGCGAACGTCAAAAAAAATTCGAAAGATGTAGGACAGCTAAGTTCTTTGACATGTCTAATTTGATAATATACGTGAAATCTAAAAACTACGAATCATCAGATGTTATGATATAAATGATCATAACCCACGCCGCATCTCGTCGGCAGCGCAATACGTTACAAAAATTTATTTGATTTTGATAAAATTTCAGCGGGGTAGTACCAATCGTTACGACGTCATTGCTAACGACGTGAGGTAATCTATATTTTGAAATACGTTAACGAACGTTACGCTAAATGACTTCGTTCTCGCTGACATCAATTTACCGAACTCGTTAAATCGCGACGCTAAACAATGGCGTAAAATTCCAGATTGTTTGTACAGATACGTAAAATTACTCTCCGAATGCTAATACGAAACGTCATTTAGTACAACTTTAACTTTTAATATTAAAATGTTTCATACCGTTGATTAAATTATGAAAATGGTGGAAATTCAATTAGGTAACGTTATAAATAATACATGTGACCTCTCACGATATCATTACTTAAGCATAAACATTTAGGTGAGATATTACGTGCGTAAAAGAACGAATAACCTATCGTACAGCGAGATTGAATAATGTTATGGTATCGAGCAGGGCTTTACAACATTTGTAAATTATAGATAATTTCAAAAAACGAGTCTTAACGGATACGTTGCAGTCAATAAATCGCTTGGGTGTTTGCGTTAAGGGGTTAAACGATGGCGACAATCAATTAAATTTTCATCGGATTAGCTAATTTACTCCGGACTACACACAGTGGTGCAACAATAGGGAGAATATGGTAAAAATCGACTTTTCTTTTTAAAATGTTACTTCATTCATTGCGATCAAATTTCTACGACCGATAATTATTTTAATGGACGCTAGCACCGTCTTAAACGTTTTCCTTGCAAGGCAAATCGTTTGGAGATAGTATGTTATGGAATATACCAATCCATTATTTAAAAATTAAAAGAAATCCGAGGTACTTTTAACGTTGGTTTAAATTAAAGTTAAAAGCTAGAGATATGCAATACGGTTTTCTGTTATTTTAATCTGAGATTGTATAAATATAGCGAAACATTTACGGACCCGGTCGAACGAACGAACGATCGATCGAATCTTCTAGCGCAAGTGGACGAGTATCGTCCGAGATTTATCAACTTCCGGATATATAAACAGAGATGAAATTTTGCAAACTGTACCTCTAGTTGAAAATATAACGTCGTGCTCGGATGGTGGGCCTGCGAGTGACTACCCTTTTTCATGTTTAATAATGAGCCAACGTACTGCTCTCTTTTGTACATTTGCAAAAACGAATAATTTTACTTCATTTTTTTCAACGCGTGATTATCGAGTCGGTGATTATTATATACCTTCTCCGGGGAAATAATCATTTTATTTTATCGATGTGGAAATGTCTCATTTAAAATACGAAATGTTTCAAAGAAGTTTTTGTAGAGGCGACTTTTCCGGTTCGCTAAATTCTAAAATATGTTTTAATATAAAAATTAAAAGTTGCCGTTAAATTAAAGTCGGTGCTTATTTCTATTTATACCTGTCATCTGTGGCGAGTATTTACGGACCCGGTCAAAGCTAAAGCCAATAGCTTTTGTATAAGTAGCGTGTAAAAGAATCAAAATTAAACTAATTGAACATACTACAGGACATATTGAGGCTTGAGTCAACTTTTAAAACTTACAAGATTTTTTGTTCTTGCATGAAAAGAAATAAAACTTAGAAATATATTAGAGTAGTAATTTAAATCAGCTACTTTTTTATGTTGATAATTTATCATTTTATTCTGTTATGTATTAACGCGTAATTAAAATTGAAAATATTACTTATTCTACCGTAAAACTGAAAAAAGTGATGTATTGATGACTCATATTCCTTTCCCCTTTATGCATAGTGATGAAGTTAGTTTCTCCGAAAACGTGTTCCTTGTCCAAGTGAACCATGGAAGTTGCCCTAATGTATGAAAAAATTAGTTTTTCAAATGGGCCGCAACTTATGAGAATATATGTTATGCTACATTTCAGCATCTAGTAAAGTCTTTGCACAAATAAAAGTGTTTTGGTGATTTAGGAGTGTCAGAGATATGTTACGATATAATAATTTAAAATTTTTTTCCAATTATTAGTTTTCCGTAGGTTAAAAAAACTTTTCATTAAAATTCAAAATCTTTTTTTTATTAATAGTAAACATAATGGGCAGTCATGAATGTACTTTCTCCAAATTTAACAAATGACGCTGAGAGCGCTAAAGAATTTCGATTACAAAAAATCGACGATGAAACTAAAAGGAATTACGAATAAAGAAATAGTATGGGCACTGAAGCCCGTATATAAAAATATATATAATAAAATCATCAACGCTTGCTTAACGTCGTAGAAACAATGGCTGAATGAAGTTGATTGGCCAATGGGAGCAGGAGCCATCAAGGAATAGCCAGTATCATACAATCGCATATCGTCACCCGTGGGACTACGCTTTAGAAGGTTTAGCCGGGTTAGGTGGAGAACGTTTGCTCTCAGGTATGTAAAGCATTAATGGTGTATAAAAAGCTAAACTTACGGTGAAGTACGGTGCAGCGATGAGTAAACTCAACACGATCCGGCACGTTAGTAAAGCTATAGAAGATGGTCGCATCAGTCAAGAAGAATTTGCGCTCGTATGCGAAGAGCTAAATATTATTACAAATGAAAGAAAAATCCCAATGTACTCGTTGAGACAACAAGTAGCGTAGAAAGTTAACAGAAGTTAAAACAGAGGTTAAAACTGCCGATAAAAAAGCAGAAAAAAATTTTATAGAAAACTTTGAGTTTAAAGTAAACTTAAGCGTAAAAAAAATTATTCGCGTCAGGTAATCAAAAAACCCGCTTCGGGGTAGCGGGAAAACCTCCTGCATAATTATGATTTATAATTTTCTTTCCAACAACTTTTCATCACTAAATTATATTTTCGTATTGATATTCCTTTAGCTTGCACAAACTTACTACATGTAATATCTTACTACATTTTGTACATGTACCAGTCTTTGATTTTGTGCCGACTTTACATCTACGACACGCAGCGAAATACTTTTTCCACATTTAAGTTTCCATTTATGCCGCTGCAATATACCGAATTAGGGGAGCTAAGTATACAACACTTGTCTGTTTTACCTACTAAAAGCCACTGCAAGCATAGTTACCTATTCTGTTTTTCAGATTTTGTCGTCATCTTTATTATACTTCAAGATAATCTTTTTATTTTATCAATTTTATATTCCACTTTTTATTTATATGACGTCACCTTTTTAATGACGTCATAGATTTTGACCAATCACCGTGCTCATAGATTTTGACCAATCACCGTGCTCCCTTCAAAGAAGGCAGGTGCCAGTCGGCAACTGGTACGCTCCCTTAAAAGAGGGTAGTGGTCCAGACCCATCTTTACCATACTACTATCGTACATCTCACTTCTTGTGTTATGGGGTATTTTTTCTTCTTTGTTTTGTCCATATGTCACATGATGTGACTGTGCGGGGTTTTAATTACATCTGACTTTGTCATGGGCTGAGAGTTGAAATCAGAACATTATAAAAAATATTTATTTTGATAAACTATGTTTAATGTTAAAGTTGAAGTGAAATAATTTTGATTGATACAGTACAATTTAGAAGTGTAAAAAATGAAATGTCACATTCACTGTATAATGAATATTTCTTTATTTTCACTTTCTCACAAACCAGGCACCAGCATAGACAAAGACCCGGGAGAATGTTCTGGTTTGAGCAGTGTTGATGACAGCTATCAGCGTGAGCTTAGATCTTCTGAAGGAAAGAGGGCAAGACCATGGATAAGAAGACACATGTTCCCAGATGAGTGTTTGTTAATGTAATGGGCAAAATATCGCAGAGATCGTTTTCAGGGAAAAGATCATTGGTAGGTTAATAAAATGTGAGCAGGTTAAGGGGTCAACTTGACAGCTGCCCGCAAAAGGAAGACACAATTCTCCTTCAGAAAATTGATGGCCAAGACTTGGTCCAAGAACTTCAGTATCATCCCGAGTGCTCAAAGCATACAAGATTCATTGGCAGAAGAGCAGACCCTCACTCCAATTCAAGCTGGATATGAGGATGCATTTCGGAATTCGCTGATGATGTGATCCGACGGCGCCTCATTCAAAATAAGAAATCTTGACATTGGCAAGGCTGAATAAACTGTTTGTGAGTAAAATCAGAAATCCATGGCATCGATGCTCCATATCGCACATGGAATTTAAAGAAGCGACTTCAGCAGACCTTCCTCAGTTGATTTTCAAAGACCTTCAAACGAAGAATGAGGACATAGTTTTACAGAAACATTGTCTGCTGAGGACCTTGTCGAAGATTTGTTGGAAGAATCAACATCAGGTGATAGCTCAATAGAAGATGACAACAGCGCCAACATCAGCAAGGATGAAGATGCACCGCCAACTCAAAGTCCCAATGCAATTTCCAAAAGGGGAATTGTAAATCCACTGCATTTGTGTATCACAAGGATAATTGATTCGGCGAAGTGATAATATCTAAAATCATAAAACTGTAACTCTTGGCAGGCCACAGTGAAAATTTAATTGACACTAACAAAGAAATAAGTAACATCTTCAGATTGGCTGTTTTTGTTTAGCCTAACTTCCCAAAAACAATTTGCCATCACGACATGTTTCTGACACAACTGAAAGGAAATTTGGTTACACTGTACATGTAAGTCCTTTCTAATGAAATAAAAAATATGTGCCATGAGATGCATGTTTTTTTTGTCTGTGTGACATCAGATCATAATTGTATCAACTGCAAAAAGCTTCACCCATGTAATTTTGCTCATTTTGCTCATTTTGCTCATTTTGCTCATTTTGCTCATTTTCTTTTCTGTTTGAAGGCTAGGCAAAATAATTTTTATAAAAAACATTATGGGGGAGGGGTTGAGGGGTTTCACAGTAAAATTTTGTTTAGAAAAAAGGTAGGGGATACATATTTTTGGTGCACCCCATCTGGTCTTGTGTTTGGGGCTTGGCTTGAAAAACAATCAGCATACCTCCCCTCCCCCCAAATTTTTGAGCCAAAATTTTAAAGTTTACAAGCCCGGCATATATTGGATATAGGTTTTACTGATTACTGTGGTCATGAAAATAAAATTAAACAGAAAAATACGTAGTATTGTAGCATTTCAATTAATAAATTTTATTTGCAAACACAAGACATACAGGTAATATTTTAATACTATGTACTAGGAATGATTTTGATGATTAATGCAAAAGTTTCAATGTCATCTGAAATATTTTATTACCAAATACAATTTTTTCTGATAAGCAGTTTTTTTACCAGTTGAAACCATTCCCCGATCAGACAAAATAGGTCAAAAGGTTGAAAACAATTACCATTATGTACAGAGGGGTGTAGATGAGGATGTGGGGCAGGGGGATCTCGGGAGGTCTCTTTGAAAATCAACCATGTATAAAATCAGACATGACATATGTAATTTCTGATGCCGTGTGCCTCCTTTTGCCCTCTAGATCTGCCCCTGGATAGATAGAGATGGTAGAGATGATGGGTTGGGGTGCAGGTTGGTGGAGAAGGGTTCCGGGAGGGAGTGGGAATGTGCCCAAATCAAACCTCTACCGAATCAAAGCAAGTTGTTGCATTCCTTTAAACAAAAGGTGGGGGTTACACGTCCTTTCAGCGAACCCTTTCTCCTCCCAGTCCCTTTCTTTGCACTCCCTTTTCTCTGTCCCAGACCCTGCATTTCAGTATTTCAGTACAGGGAGGGGAACATTTATACATGAGAAAGAACAGTTGGTAGATGGATATGTCTTTACATAGCTATAAGTTTACAAAACAGCAGGGTGGGGACACCCCAACCCCATCCCCCATCCCCATCCCCCACCGCCTCCCCGGCAAGACCACTCACAAGATAAAACTGTCCACCACCACTCTACCCCAAGGCTGCATGGGCAAACACCACATTTCATTATGCTTGAACTTTGAGCATATCAACATGGTACAGTGTTAGTGCATTGCATATGCAGCCTATTACATTATTCATAAGTACAGTTTTTTTAATAACTCTCAAAAATTAATGTGCGGTTTTCACGCTTGGGATAAGCTGTTTTGGATTCAGACATATTAGCAGTTAAATAGTGCTACACATGGCATCGGTACCAACTAGATGTTGCATATTGCTTGGTTTGAGCAAACTTCAAAGTGTACTGTACATTTCAAGGTCAGGTACATCTCTTATGTCCCCAGGTTTGTAGTTTGGGTTTTGTGATCTTGTTACATTCAGCAAGGTACCTGAATAACCGTTATAATTTGCATGAAATCTTTATTGACATTATGACCTTTCAAAATATTTGTTAATGACGTCATCACACGTTACAGCGCCTTCTAGGATATCTTTTAACTTACTTATTGCGTGCAAGTACTCATTTGACGAATCTTAAGTCACATTTTAACAAAGATCACAATTGATGAGGACATCAATTACCGTCACTTGAACACCTTGAGTTTGTGCACAAAATCTGAATTTCTAGTTTTCTTTGTTTTGCCAACAGGGAAATACGTGATACATGTATACGCGGGGACCAAATTTCTATGTACAAAGGCCTCAGAAATCGGGCAAACGTTCATACCCCTGAAAAAGTTGTTTAACACACAGCACGGCAGAATTCCAATCGATCCAGCAATTTTGGCTGTAATTGGGCATCGTTACATTAAAAAATAATAAACTTGCCGACGCGCGGGTCTGAGGCGTATGCAACCTTAGTGTATGCAAAATAAATGGTCTGTGATGATTCAGTCAATGTTTTGTGAAGGTTCTCACCTTGGAAGACATCCCTTTATAGGATAATACAGTT
>JAQQFT010000562.1:0-23492 GCA_029582265.1 Zoroaster sp. YZ-2022 | reverse complement strand
AATTACCCTTCATTTCAATAAATTTGAAATTTTTTTTTATAATCAAAGGCATAATTTTGAGGTGGTAATTTGGTTCTAAATTAATGACTAATTGGCTGCTGAATAGACGCCATTTTGTTACACAATATCGGTATATTGTACACATACAAACTATGATTGCACTTACCCCAAAGAAAATTTACCCTTCATGTTCAATAAATTGAAATTTTATTCTATAATCTTAAGACCATACCACTGGGCACACTTGATTTTGGAGGTGGCTAATTTGGTTAACTAATTAATGGCTAATTAGCTGCTAGAATGGGCCCCATTTTCTTACGCAATATGCGGTTTTTGTACCATGATTTGATTACGTACCCAAAGAAAATGTACCTTCATGTTCAAAAAATTTTGAAATTTTTGTTTCATAATGTTAAAAACCATACCACTGGCACCTTAATTTTGGAGGTGGCTAATTTGGTTAATTAATTAATGGCCAATTAGCTGCTAGAATAGACACATTTTCTTCGCAATATGCGGTATATTGTACACATACAAACTGTTACTTACCCCAAAGAAAATGTACCCTTCATGTTCAATAAATTATAAAATTTTATTTCATAATCTTAAAACCATACCACTGGGCACTTAATTTTGGGGGTGGCTAATTTGGTTCACTAATTAATGGCTAATTAGCTGCTAGAATGAACGCATTTTTTACAATATGCGGTATATTGTACACATACCGACTATGATTGCACTTACCCAAAATGTCCCCTTCATGTTCAATAAATTTAAATTTTATTTCATAATCTTAAAGACCATGAAAAACTTATAAATTTAAAATAAACTTTGCTGTAAATAAATCTTATTACACCCCGCGTCGCTAACCCTTTCCCGAGTAACAGAGCAGTAAAACGACGATAGCCTCCACCTCGCCCCAGCGAAAACGCTGTAATTCAAATTTTCAATTTTTATAATATCTTTTAAGTGAGTTTTGGTGAGTTTTCTAAAGGTCTTCTTCGTTTTCTAAAACTTTCATCTTTAATAAAAAAAGGTAATTTTCTAAATTACCTACGGATCAAAAATTTTTTAATGGATGTTCTTCAATATTAGGCGCGTAAATTGTATTTGTTTGTCTAAAAGATGAAATTTGTAATAAATCACTAAATAAAGTTGCCAAAAAGTAGCCGTATAAGTTGGTTTTGTTTTTGTCTACGTTACCCAATTCTAATGCTAAAACAAAAAGACTATTTTTCGCTATTAAAACTAATGTAATCTAAATTGTACATTTAATGTCAATTTTATACCTCCCTTGCACATTTTTTTTAATTTAAAAAAAAATCACTACTTTCAACTTTATGGATATGCATAATTATCATCTGTAATTCAACTGTTTTGTACCAACTGTTGAATTAATAATTCCCTATTAATTTCACGGTTTTTTTACCACATTAAACCGCGCAAGTTTCAATATAAAATCGTTCATTTTACGTAAATAATTATTGGAACTTTTCGTTTAATTTACGAATCATTTTTGTAAATGTTTAAATTAATAAATTCAAATAAACCTTTCCATTTAAACTCAAAAACTTTCTCTATTTTAAAACTATATCGATTAAGTATTCTTTCCCTTTTATCTATCGGATAATAAAATCCTTTTCATTACTTTAAAATAAACCTTTGTCTCAATGCCTACTAAAAAGTCTATTAAAATTTTAAATGTATAGCCAATTTAATTTTAAATAAAAATCATAACCGTCTCGCGATTTATCAACGGTCAGTCTATAATCTAAAATTGCTCGTTTAATAAACCTCTTGTTTTTTCTTTTCAGACGCGTCGTAATTTTTAAATTATGTTTTATCAAATAAAATCGCTGTTTGGTAAATTTTTTCAACTGATATTTATTTCTTTTTTCTCTCAAAGTATTATTCATTCTCTCTTCTCCTATTAAAAAGATAAAATTTTCCCCCAAAATATAATTTTTAAACAGAGGTTTTTATGTAAATTATTTTTTTCAATCTTTTTAAACATCATCATCAACATAAATCATTATAATAACATTATCATCTTTTTTAACAAAAAATATAATATCTCTTTTTCTTCTCTACTACTAACCCAAAAGATTAACCTAGCAACTAAAACTTTTTAATAGAAAATATCATTTTCAATTTAAAAAATTATATTTATATCTAAATATCAACAACAGTTTTTTTAATCATTTACGTCATCTATTTTGATGACGTCATCTCTCTCTTTTTAAAACATAATTATAATGTAATCCCTTTTTTTATGCAAAAAACCTAAAAATATCCTTTTTCTCACTCCAGAAAAAACCACCGTCTCCACACTACTACTTTAAAACTTTGAAATGTGTAAAATTGCTGTTAACATTTTGTCAAAAAAAAAGATTTCTTTTTTTAACCATGATATTAATGTTCATTTTCTCAATTTTTTTCCACTCTACCGTCAAAAAAAAACACCAAAAAATTAAGTATCTTCGTTCGCTTCTTCTAAAAGGGAATGTGCCCAATTTGGGGATAAGTGTTTTTTTAAAAAAATCATTCAAATGCAAAACATTCATATTTTTGGTTTCCACAAAACCAACAGCTGGTTGACGGCATAGAACAATAAAAACACGGGTGTTCGTAAAAAAATAAATTGGGGCCCTGAAAAATCCCCAACTATTTGTATGTAGAAAAATCAGTGGTTAAAAACTTTTCCCTTTCCCCCTTTTTTTCCCAGTAAATCATACAATTTTTTTAAATTTGTATTTCTGTAATAAGCATTAGATAAGTTTATGCAACCAGTAATACCCATATTTTTTGTAATTTTTCCCGAAAATGCAAAAGAAATTAATGTAGGTCCCGTCTTTTCACAAAATTGGGGGGGGTGGCATGGACGTTATGGGTGAGTTACACAACGGGGAAGCTTTTTTAACGGATGCTTTTTTGCCCGACTGCATGGCACATTTTTTTAAAAACCCTTTTTTCTCGACAATATAGCATCTATCCATTTTCCCGGTCATTATTTTTGGTTAAAATGAAAACTAATATTTTTCACGAAATGGTTTAAATTACTACAGTTTTGTCCGTCACGAACCTCCATTGGATTGTGCATGCAATAATTTTTGTCTGATGGGCCCCTACTTTACAAACGAAATTTTGGGGCCAATATCCCTTCTAAAATGTCTACTTACCTCTTAATAATGCAATTATATTTTCCTCTTTCTCGGTAAACCATTTTTTTTCTTGTATTTTGCTTTGGAGTTAAATAAAACGGAAAAAATTCCTAAAGTTTTTCTTTAACCGAAATTTAAAATCCCGCCGCCGAAAACGTTTGGTGATAAAATGCCCGTGTCACTGATACGCAATGTGATTGGGGGTTGCCTCGACAGATTGCCTAAAAGTGAAAGCCAGTCTACTCATTGCCACGGGGTTTTGCATGAAATGCCCCCGGGGGCTCTAAAACAATCAATTGCCCCCTTTTTATTGCCTGGGTCCCCAAAAAATTGCCCGTGTGCCCAAAGGCCTTTTTTTGGGCCAAATTTTAAACCCCGGGGTATATTGTGTGTACGTTTGTCCCCGCGATTGAGCTTTTTACATACGGGGGAATGTAATTCAGCATATTGTTTCACTTAACCTTCCGGTTTCGACCGGAAGGAAAGGTAAAATTGGGGCCCGTCGGGAAAAAAGGGGCCCCAAGTTAAAGATCTTTAAGATGAAAAAGTTGTAAAAATATCTTTTTGGTTTTCATGAGATATGATTTTTAAAATTGAAATGTTCAATTTCCCGGTTTTTTGACCGGAAAAAATCGGGTGGGGTCACGAAAAAAAGTAAAATTACATAATTAAAAATTTTTCCGGGTTTTAAAGATTGTGAAAATATTTTTGGGGTTTTCTTGAGATATTTTTTGAAATTTTAAAATTTTTGATTTAGGGGTAATTCGCCCTGTTAAATAATCATGACCCCGAAAACTGTTTCGTCTGCTTGATATTTTTGTTTATGTGTTGGGTTTGAAGGCTGTATATGCTTGGGATGCCTTTGTTTACCGGAAAAAGCGCCACTGAAAAGAAAAAAAAAAAAACAACAGTAAAAAAAACAATAGGTGTTCCCCTTTTGCCCCTTTTCAGACCCCCTAACAAACAAGTGTTTTTTAAAGAACAAACACACGGTGTTCAATCCTTGGTTCAATCTTTCATCTTGCCAATATCATATTTTAAGGTTTCATTTTTTATAATAACAATATCAATTTCATATTAAAAAAGACATATAAATTTTGCGTTAGAATGTGTTGAATTTCCTGTTTGGCCCCGGGAAATTTAAAAGGTCACATTAGGTGGTTTGAAGGTCATATTTTCCTAATGATTATGAAAAAATAAAAAATTTGCCCAACATACATCAAATTAAACCTGAAGAGAAACCAAAATTTGAAAAATCTTTACTTTTTTCCCCCCCTAACTGGACCATTGGCAAGTATTTATGGTAACTCTTTTCCCCAAAATTACAAGCTTTTTGGGGGAATTAAATTGTTTTGGTTTTTTCTAATGGTCTTTTGGTTCTTGAGATATTGGCTGTTGAATTTGGGAAAAAATTTGAGTTTAAGCAATAAATTAGAAATTAAGTGTGACTTGGAACACAATTTTTTTATTTTAAATATTAATTTCCAACACTTTTTAAAAAACTTGGATGAAAAACCCCAACTTAAATCCCCTCTTTAAAAATAGTTTCCCGGGGGTTCTGGGTGGAATCAACCTTTTTAAATTTTTATGGGCAAAAAGTCAAAAAAGTTGTTTAGGGTGAAGGGATTTACTTTATATAACTGGATTAAACGGTTTAAATTAAAAGAGCAGGAAGTGGGGTTAAATTTTTGGGGGGGTTTGGGGTTTCAAGACACGGGAAGCAGGGAAAGGGCCATATAAATTTTTTCCCCCTTTCCCTTTCCTTCAGCTAATTAACCTTTCATTAAAAAAGATTATAACTACTACATGAAAAAGTTGGAAAAAAACCATCACGTGTTTTCATCTTCCACTGCCCCCCAGGAAGATTTGGGCCATATAGTAAAAAATTTTAATTTCCCAAAAAATTAAATGTAACTAGATAAAATTTTTTGTCACAACAAAAAATAGGTGTTCAGTTGAAGTTAAAATGATGACGTCATCAATTCGAAGTGTAGGGAAAATTAAAAAAAAACGTCTGTTGGGAAAAACTCCAAAAAGTTTTTTGAATACAATCAATAAATTTAGAAATTATTTTAATATTAAACTTTGGCTTTGGGTTTGGGCAGGGTAAAAGGGCCAAATTGGGGGCATGTTTTTAAATACTTTTGACAATTAACAATCTTTCAATGGTGCCAAAAAATGTGAATTTACCTCTTGTGTTTGTTGAGATAGGTTTTTAAAAAATAAAAAATTAAATTTGGGTTTTGGGCAAAATGGGGCAAACAGGGGTCATCTTTTGGAAATTCGGCAGTTAACGATTTTACAATGGTACAAAAAATTTTTGAATTTTCCTCTTGTGGTTGTTGAATTGATTTTTTTTAAATTTAAATTCCCGGGTTTTGGGGGAATAAGGGCAAATTGGGGGCACCTTTTTGTAAATATTTTCGACAATTAACGATCTGTACAAGGGAAAAAAATTGTGAATTTTCCTCTTGTGGTTGTTGAGAAAGGATTTTTTAAAAAAAAAGTTGACTTGGTTTGGACAAGTAAGGTCAAACTGGGGGCATCTTTTTCAATTTTGAAGTTAACGATCTGTACAATGGTACAAAAAATTTGAATTTTCCTCTTTTGGTTATTTAGATATGATTTTTTTAAAAAATTAAAATTTTACTTCCGGGTTTTGGGCAGGGAAGTAAGGTCAAATGGGGGCACCTTTTGAAAATTTTTTCGACAATTAACGATCTGTACAATGGTACAAAAGTAAAATTTTCCTCTTGTGGTTGTTGAATATGGATTTTTTAAAAAATAAAAGTTGACTTCCGGTTTTTGGACAAGTAAAAATCCAAAAAGGGGGCATCTTTTTGTCAATTTTTTTGACAGTTAACGATTTTACAATGGTACAAAAAATTTTGAATTTTCCTCTTGTGGTTGTTAAAATATGATTTTTTAAATTTAAACTTTGACTTCCGGTTTTTGGGCGGGGAAATAAGGCCCAAAAAGGGTCTCCTTTTTGTAAATATTTTTTTACAATTAACAAAACATTTCAATGGTACAAAATTGTAATTACCTCTTTGTGGTTGTTGAGATATGATTTTTAAAAAAATTAAAATTTGGGCTTCCCGGTTTTTGGGCAGGAAGTAAAAGGGCAAAATGGGGGCCCCTTTTTTAAATATTTTTTTTACAATTAACGATTTGTACAATGGTACAAAAAAATTTTGGAAAATTTCCTCTTGTGGGTTTTTTGGGAAAGGATTTTTTTTTAAAAATTAAAATTTAAATTCCCGGGTTTTGGGCAAAGTAAGGTAAATTGGGTTATCTTTTGCAATTTTTTGACAGTTAACGATTTGGCCTTTGGGACAAAAAGTGAATTTTCCTCTTTGTGGGTTTTTGAGGGTATGTTTTTAAATAAAACGACTTGGTTTGGACAGGAAGTAAGGTCAAATGGGGGCACCTTTTTGTAAATATTTTTTGACAATTAACAATCTTAAAAATGGGGAAAAATTAATTTACCCCTTGTGGTTGTTGAGATATGATTGTTTTAAATATTAAACTTGGACTTCGGGTTTTGGGCAGGAAATAATCAAATTGGGGTCACCTTTGTTTTAAATATTTTTGACCAAAATTTAAAAATCTTTACCAAACCAAAAAACTTTTTTTACCTGTTTTGGTTGTTGAATATGATTTTTTTAAAAAAACTTTGACTTCCCCGTTTGGACAGGAAATAAAAAGGGCAAGTGGGGGCCCCCTTTGTTCAATTTTGACAATTAACAATCCATTAAATTGCAAAAACTGTGAATTTTCCTTTTGTGGGGTTGAGATTTGTTTTTTTAAAAATTAAACTTTGACTTCCGGTTTGGACGGAAAGGGGCAAAATAAGGGGCCCTTTTTTTTTAAATATTTTTTTACAATTTGGGTTTGCAATGGTGCAAAAATTGTAATTCCCCTTGTATTTTTTGAGATATGGATTTTTTTTTAAAAATTAAAATTTCTTCCGTTTTAACAAGTAAGGTCAAATTGGGGTTATCTTTTTCAATTTTTTCCCACAATTTAACGATCTGTAAATTTCAAAAATTTGAAATTTCCTCTTGTGGGTTTTTGAATATTTTTTAAATATTAAACTTTGACTTCCGGTTTTGGAAGGAAGGGAAAATCAGGTCACCTTTGTGTAAATATTTTCCCACTTAAAAACTGTACAATAATTTTAAAAAGTCAATTTTCCTCTTGTGGTTGTTGAGGGTATGATTTTTTAAATAATTTAAAATTTGGGCTTCCCGGGTTTTGGGCGGGAAATAAGGTCAAAAAGGGTCACCTTTTTGTAAATTTTTCCCATTTAAAAATCAAAACAAAAATTTAAAAAACTGTGAATTTTCCTGTTGTGGTTGTTGAGATATGTTTTTTAAAAATTAAATTTTAAATTCGGTTTTGGGCGGAAGTAAGGTCAAAATAAGGGGCACCTTTTGTAAATGTTTTTTGATAATTAACATTTTTCAATGGTACAAAATTGTGAATTTACCTCTTGTTTTTGAGATATGGGTTTTTTTTAAAAATTAAATTTGACTTCCCGTTTGGACAAAAGTAAAGGGCAAAATTGGGGGTTTTCTTTTATCCCAAATTTTTAAAAAGTGAACAAACTGTACAATGGAAACCAAAAAAATTTTGGGTTTCCTCTTTTGGTTGTTGAGATATGATTTTTAAAATATTAAACTTGGACTTGGTTTTGGGCAGGGGGTAAGGTCAAATTAAGGGCACCTTTTTAAATTTTTCGACAATTAACAATCTGTACAATTAAAATGTCAATTTTCCTCTTGTGGTTAGAAAATGATTTTTTTAAAAATTAAAATTGGACTTCCCGGGTTTTGGGCAGGAAATAAGGTCAAATTAGGGTCACCTTTTGTAAATATTTTTTTCCCCAATTTAACAAAACAATGGTGCAAAAAAAAGTCAATTTACCCCGTTTGGTTGTTGAGGGGTATTTTTTTTTTATTAAACTTTGACCCGGGTTTGGACCGGGTAAAGGGGAAATGGGAAAACCTTTTTATATTTTTTGACTTTAACAATCTTTACAATGGGGGCAAAAAATAATTTTCCTGTTTTGGTTGTTGAGATATGATTTTTTTTAAAAATTAAACTTTGACTTCCCGGGTTTTGGGCAGAGGTAAAATTGGGGGAAATTTTTTTGTAAATATTTTTTCCCAAAATTTAAAAAAATCGATACAATGGGGAAAAAAATTTAATTTACCCCGGGGTTGTTGGGGAAAGATTTTTTAAATATTAAAATTTGACTTCCCGGGTTTGGACGGAATAAAGGGTGGGCTCCCCTTTTTGCTTTTTTTTGACATTTAAAAACTTTCCCAAAAGGTTTCAAAAACTGTAATTTACCTTTTGGGTTTTTGGATATGATTTTTAAATAATTTAAAAATTTTACCCGGTTTTTGGGCAGGAGGGAAACAAATTGGGGCCTAAACTCGTGTTTCATTCTTTTTAAGTTCTAAATTTCATGCAAAATTTTTAAGTTCATGTGAAATTTGGAAGTATGTGGTTTTGAAAAATCTATCGGAGAAAGAAGGGGAAAAAAAAAAAAAAACCCAACAAAAACAAAAGGGGTTTGGGTGCATGCCCAAAAACCCAATTATCACTGGATCAAATCCGTAATTTGGGTTTCCCCTTTTACTTTGTTTATGGAAAAACCTTTCAATTTTTTGATTTAAATGAACCAACAAAATTTTTCTCTTGGTATTTAAATCTTGTCAAAAAATAAATTTAGTCATTATTTATAATTTCTTTCTTTCGGGAAAATTTATAACAAAAAAATCATGATAAATTGACAATGAAAGTGACTTACTGTAATCAAGCATCTCCTTATTGTGACATTTAAACTTTTTTGTTTTTTACCTATACCAAATAACTAAAAAAAATTTTAAAATTTTTAAAAAAAATTAAAATTTATTTTTACATTTTTTAAAGGTTTAAAAGATTGGGAAAATGTCTTTGCTGCATCCTTTTCAGAATTACAACCTAAAAATCAAAAACCATTTTAATTTTTGTTGAACATTGAAATAATCAAGGGTTTTATGGGCCAAAAATCTAATAAAACAATGAAATACATATTTAATTTTAAATGTCTGTTGGGTTTTATGACTTGACTTTTGTGGTTACCCCACTTCCTCCCCCCAAACAATTAAAACCACTTTGTTGACCTGTTTTCCCACCTGTAAAAACTGAAATGGTGTTTGGGCTTTTAAAATGTAACAAATGAAATGACTTCAGTGTAAATAACCCCAAACCCTGATCCTTTGTTGACAAAAAAACGAAAATTATCCACTGGATCAAATCTGATAATTGGTTTTCCATTTTTACTTTGTTTATGGAAAAACCTTTCAATTTTTGGTTTTAAAAGAAGCCAACATTGGTATTTATCTCTTGGTATTAAATTTTTAAAAATAAAATTTATCATTATTTATTATACTTCCTTTCAGGTTAAGTTTATAACAAAAATATCATGATAAATTAAATGAAAATGACACAATCCCTCTCCTTATTGTGACATGGTACTTTTTTGTTTCCCCCTATACCGGGAAAAAAAAAAAATAATTTTTAAAATTTTAAAACAAAATTTTACATTGATTTTTCATTTTCAAAGGGTTTTACCCGTTGGGAAAAAGTCTGTAGGGTGCTCCCTCTACAGAATTACAACCTAAAGATCAGATGCCCTTTGGATAAATTGTTGAACATTGAAATAATCAAAAAAAGTTGTATGGGTGCTTATTTCCCAATAAAACAATGAAATACATGTTTTTTTTAACTGTCTGTTGGGGGTTTTATGACTTGTTTTTGTGGTTTAAAATTCCCCCCCAAATCAATTTAAACCACCCCTTTTTTACCTTTTCCCCCTGTAACCCAAACTAGAAATGAGTGTCATGGTCTTAAAATGTAACAAGTGAAATGACTTCAGTGTAAATAAAACCCTGATCCTTTTTCAAAAAAAGGCCCCTGGTCTCGTTTGGTTATTTTTTTTAAGGTTTCAAAGTTTCCCCTTGGGCCAACCGTCAAAATTTAATCTTTATTTATAATAACTTCACTTTCAGGTTAAGTTTATAACAAAAAAATCATGATAAATTGACAATGATAGGGGACACTGTAATCAAAACATCTTCCCTTTTAAACATGTTTTAAACTGTTTTTTTCACCTGTCCGCAAATAATTAAAAATTATTTATAAAATTTGGCTCTTATACTTTATTTTTACTTTTCAGGTTGTACACATGATTGGCAAAAAAGTCTGTAAAAAACAGATGCCATTTTTTACCAAAAATTTTAACATTGAAATAATCAAAGAAATTTATGGATGGAAAATTGCTAATAAAGCAATGAAAAACATATTGACCTGTTTAAACCTGTAAACAATCCAGAAATGAGTGTACGGTTTACACATGTAACAAGTGAAAAGAAATTAAATTAAATGAACCCAAATGATCCTTTTTTGACGAAAACAAAAATATATATCCACTGGATCAAAAATGATAATTGGTTGCCATTTTTCCTTTTTTTTTGGAAAAACCTTTTTAATTTTAGATTTAAATAAAAACATTTTTTTCTTGGTAAGAAATCTTGTACAAAATAAAATTTTAAACTTTATTTATAATATACTTCCCCTTTCAGGAAAGTTTATAACAAAAAAATCTGATAAAAATTTACGGTGAATGACACTTTAAACAAGCATCTCCCTTTTTTGACGTATCCTTTGTTTTCACCTGTACCGCAAATAATTAAAAATTTTATAAAAATTTTTCCCAAAATTTTACATTGATTTTTTCTTTTCCAAAGGGTTGACACATGATTGGCAAAATGTTTTAAAAATCCCGATGCCATTTTGTACATAAATTTTAACATTGAAATAATCAAAGAGGGTTTATGGATGCTTGTAAATTGCTAATAAAGCAATGAAATACATATTGACCCTTTTTAAACCCACCTGTAAAAATCAAAAAAGGGGTTTCATGGTCTTACACATGTAACAAATGAAATGACTTCCCGTGTAAAATAAAACAACCATGATCCCCCTTTTTGATAAAAACAAAAATCAACCCATTTATAATAAATTACGCTCTGTTGTACGATTTTGTGACAGTTCGAATTTTGACATTCAGGGGTTTCATTGGAATCAAATTTAAAATAAAATCTGACCCCCCCCCAAGTTCTTGGTGATGGCATGCTGCCACTGGTGATGAACCCAATATTTTTGGGTTTTTAAAATTCTTTTGGGCTATCATTGCGGGACTATGAATCCCAAAAACTGGGGAAAGGGGGGGGCAAACAAGCAAACAAGTATAAAGGGGGGCCCCAAAATTAAACCACTGACTGACAACTGGTGTTTCATTTCCAAAATCCCCCCAGCATCATTCTGCCAAACTGAAATTGCAAAATTTTCTTCATTTCTAAAAAAATTTAAGATTGAAAATAGGAATTTAAAAACGAAATTTAAAAATTTTTGTTTTTAAAAGACTTTGGGTTGGAAAATTGGTTATCAGATACCCCCCTTTTCTTGGAAATGAAATGCCAGTGCTCTTCCAAAAAAAATAACAAATTATACCAAATTTTAAATTTTTTAAAAAACCTTTAAAAAAAAAAAAATTTTCATCCTGGGTATTTTATAATGAACTTAAATTCAACCTTTAAAACTTTAACTTTAATCCTGAAAAATTTTTTGAAAATCTTTTAAAAATTTAAAAAAAATAAAAACCCCCTCATGTTTCATAAAGTTATGTCTGGTAACCTTGAATTTTTACAAATTTTTTTTTAAATTTTTTTTTATCTCTAAGATAAAAGCACTTTTGGGCAAAATTTAAATTTCCCTCATTAGGCCTATTTTCCCAACCAAATAAAAATGTTTGATAATAGAAAACTAAAAAAATTCAAGCTTCCCTTTCACCATTTTCCTTTAAATATTTAAGTATGTAATCCGGGGTTTCACATAATTGCCCGGGGACATTTACTAATTGTGTTCGTATGTACACATTTACCTCATTTATGTCTACCGATAGAAAACCCAAAATTTTAATTTATCATGATTAAAATATACCCAAAAATCCACCATGTCCCTTGTCCGGTAGATCTTTTGGAAAAAAGTTGAAATCATGTTTCATCTTAATTAATAGTTGTAAAATTGTTTTAAACTTGAAAATAAAAAAATTTTTTCGATTTTAAAATAAAATGGGGATAATTTTGGAAAACTCTCAAAACATTTAATAAAAATTCTTTTAAAAACCCAAAAAAAATGGAAAATTGGGTTTAAAATTTTTTCCAAAAAATCTTTTAAAAATTTGGAAAAAATGTGATTGCTGTTAACATTTTTTTCAAATAAAGATTTCTTTTCATAACAATGATATTAATGATTCATTTCTCAATAATTTTCCACTCTACCGTCGAAATAAACACCAACGAATTAAGTAGTCTTCGTTCGCTTCTTCTATAAGGAATGTGTCCAATTTGAGGATCAGTATTTCTTTAAAAATCATTGCAAATGCAAAGCATTCATATATTTTGGTTTCCACAGACAACAGCTTTTGACGGCATAGAACAATAAAACAGATGTTCGTGAAAAAAATTGAGGTCATGTAAATCTCTTACTATTTGTCTAGTAAAATCAGTGGTTAAACAACTTTTCCATTTCACAAGCAATAACTTTCCAGTAAATCATACAATTTCACTATAATTTGTGTTTCTGTAACAAGCACGACTTAGATAAGTTTATGCAACCAGTAATACGCAATAGTTTTGTAAGTTTTCGAAATGCTAGCAATTAATGTAGGTGCGTCATTTCACGAGTGCGGGAATTACGTACATGGACGATATGTGGGCGATCGTTACACAACAATGAAGCATTTTCAACGGATGCTCTTTTGCTGACTGCACAGTTTAAACTTTCTGGACAATATAGCATCTATCCATGTTCAGTCATTATTTTAGTTAAAATGCATACTCAATATAGTTTTCACGAAATAGATGTAGTACTAGTAGTTTCGTCCGTCACGAACCTCCATTAGATTGTGCATGCAATAAATATGTCTACGATAGGCCTACTTTACAAACGCACTTTTTAGGCCAATAAACCTTAAATAATGTCTACTTACCTCTAATAATGCAATTATATTTTCTCTTTCTTGGTAAACAATTTAATTTTCTTGTATTTGCTTTGGATTTAAAAAGGGAACGGCAAAATTCCACAGTATTTTTCATGTAACCGAGAATTAAATGGCCGTTGCCGAAGACGTTTTGCTAGTGATAAATGTCGTGATCACTGATACACGTGTGTTTGGGAGTGCCTCGACAGATTGCCTCATAGTAGTAAGCCAGTCTACTCATTGCCACTGGATTGCGTGAAATGCCTGGGGCAATCTCTGAACAATCTCATTGCCAGCAACTTTATTGCCTGAAAATTGCCCGAAAATTACCCCGTGTGACAAGGCCTTTACGTTGTAGCTATATTAAACTCCGTATATTGCTGTGTGTACGTATTCTGTACGGGCGATATACTGTTGTACATACAGGGAATAGTAATTCAGCATATTGTTTCCTTAACCTTCGGTTTCGACCGGAAGGAAAGCCAATTGGGGTCATGTCTGAAAACGAAATGTGACATAGTTCAAGATATTTAAGATGATAAAAGATTGTGAAAATATCTTCTATGGTTCATGATATGATTTTTAAAATTTTGAAATTTTCAACCGGTTTCGACCGAAGGAGAGGTCAATGGAGTCACGTCGAAAAACGAAATATCACATAATTCAAGATCTTTCAGTTAATGCAAGATTGAAAATATCTTTGTGGTTCATGAGATATGATTTTTTGAAATATTAAACTTTGATTTAGCGTAATTCGACACCTGATGATGTAGTCATGACGTCACAGCAAACGGTTTCGTCTGCATATGTTCTGTTTATGTTTAAGTTTGAAGGCTGTAAATGCTCAGCAAGGATGCCTTTGTTGCCGGACAAGCGCCACTGAGAGGGAAAGTAAAAAAAACAGTACAAAAACAATAGGTGTTCGCGCTGCGCGCTCGAACACTAAAACAAAACAAAAACAATAGGTGTTCGCGCGCGCGCTCGGAACACCTAAGCATAAAAACAACAGGTGTTCGCGCTACGCGCTCGAACACATAACTAAACTCAAGTGTTGTTGGAACAAACACACGGTGTTCGTGTGATTTTCTGGTTCAATAAAATTATAATCGATGATGTCAATATCATATTTTGCAAAGGTGTATCATCTTTTGAAATAACAATATAAATTTCATATTCAAAAGACCTATCAATTTTGCGTTACAATGTGTTAATTTGAACTTCCTGTTGAGACCAGATGTAAGGTCAGATCAGGTGATTTGAAGGTTATATATGACACAATAAAACTTCTCATGGTCATAAAAATAACGTTAGTACCTGATTTGGTTCAATATCTGAGATTGGAAAACAATTCCTTTTTAAAATGCCGCAACTTGAAGTCAATCTGAACTTTGAGCGTCCAAACTTTGTTTAATGATAAAATGTCACTAATCACTTTATTCTTTATTCACAGAAGTTATTTGATGTAGTTCTTATATAGACCAACGTGCATATTATGCCAGTGAGTTTGAAAGTATTATTTCTATTGAAACACGGAAACACATGCATTTAGACTCAGGTAATAGTCGTTATCTGTTCGAGATACACGATGGTAAAATCAGTGTTCATCGACATGATTTCACCAGTCCAGCTGGTAGCTTTGTGTTCGCTCTCGGTGATGACGTCATGCATAAATAGCAAGACATGCGTACCGACTGTGTGTAGCCATTGGATCAGTGCCACGCATAGCGAGCGACTAAATTTCGATGTAAACTTGCCCATGGTAAAATGGCAAAATTTAATTTTGACTAATTTACAAAAATCTTCACAGACCGTGAATTATTATCAAAAAGGCAGGCCTTTCTTCTCTCAAAAACAATATAATATATTATGTAAATGTGAAAATATTCACAGAGCAGTGAATACAGACATCTTTGCTTTGGAAATAATACTGTTCTAAATATAAATGGGAAAAATCTATTACAATTTTGTCCGACATGGAATCACATTTGTCTTGTATGACTACAGGCGAGCCACTATGCTAGGGGCGACTTGAAAACAAGCACTGAACTAATACCATAATGACCTTTATTACCTAAAGCTAACCTACCGGATGCTACTTGTTATGTACGTTATGTACGTGTAGAAGGAGTACCAGATTGGGAACATAGAATCATAATACTATGTTTTCATGAATATACGGACACCATTTTGTTGTTATGACTAATGTAACATTATCACGAGACTTTTAAGTCAGGTGACATTATGTAATATAGACAAAGATTATAGTTCAAAAATGTACATCTTGTGCTGTAAAAGAATAGACCCTTATTACGGGACATTTTAATAATTCACGTGTTATACCTATATCGTTTTGTGCATTTACATTGTGGGTGCTGATTATCGACCGATCGTGCCCAATTCGGCACTGTGGTCTTCATTACCATTTAACTAAGAAGCAAACGTAGATGGTAATTGAGTTTATTTCAAGGTGTTGCTTTTCTGTCATGTCAACTACAATGAGAGCACCACTAAGTGGCTACAACTTGGCGTTAATAGCTGACACCATCATTACTTATGTAGAGTAAGTCCATCAACATATCAGAAATATTAGCCGAATAAGAAATACTTGAATAAAAGTGCTGCTGAACAAATTATACATGCGTTTGTCACATCACGGCTCGATAACAGGAATGCTCTCCTTTACGGTCTCCCGCAGAATCAAATATCGTCTTCAGCACATACAAAACACAGCAGCTCGTGTGTAACTTTGTCCAGAAAGTCATGCCATATCACGCCAATCTTGAAAGAACTGCACTGGCTTCCTGTTTCACAGAGAACTGTTTTTAAACTTATGCTAATTGTTCACAAATCTTTTAATAACATTGCTCAATTTACATTTCTGAATTGCTAAAGTCTACACTCCATCACGCAATGTGCGCTCACAACATGTCCTCCCAAAGGAACCAACTTCAAAACGGAACCGGGTGATAGGTATTTTTCTGTCGCAGCTCTGAGACTCTGGAATCATCTTCAACTAAACTCAAAAACTTGTCATAGTATAACTAGATTTAAGTCGATGCTTAAAACTCATCTTATGTACAATTATTCAAAGATGATGTATATTTGTAGTACATTGTAGGTACATGTATCTCAGAACTTTTTTTCATATGCTAACATTGTATATTGTTGTAATCATGTTTGTTTTCTTTCTTTTTGGCTTGGGCAAGTGGATATGCGCTACAAATCTTTATTATTATTATTATTATTGATTGTTGTTGTTGTTGTTGTTGTTGTTGTTGTTGTTGTTTTGTTGTTAAAATGTTTATATCACAAGGTTTCAAATAATAGTCTTTTGGACAGTTTAACAGTTTACACTAATTAATCAAGGATAAGGCTAACATTTTCTTAGAAATTCAGTAATTGGGGATAAAATATAAATATTAGACATTAACAAATGAACAAATTGAAATGTAAGTACCCATTAAGATGATTTTTATGATTTTATATATAGCACAATGCAAGTAATTATACTTTGACTATACTTAAAAGATTTTGTGAAATATATAATTTTAAAGTAATTGTTTATCTTTAAACGGAAATATTCAATGTTCCAATGAAACCAAAAAAATTTAGACAAATATACAAACGTACCAGCTGGGTTTGCAATGGCTCTTACTGACAGGTAATGGTGAACAATAATGTGTTGTCTTGAGTCCATCTATGGATTTTACGTCAGTCCAATGGTTCCTGGAAAACAAATTAAAAAGCGATATGAAACTGATTAATAGACATCTCAGAAGAAAATGTCAATGTTCTGTATAATTATTTAAATATATATTTATGTTTCTCAAACGTGTTTAAAATACGATGGATGGTTACTTGCAAGTACAAGTAGCAATGACACAGGTGTTGTGAGTTCAAGGTTCAAAATAGGACAATTGATTATGTCCCAGGACGACTGAACACAGGGTTAAGCGATGGATATTTTAATAATGGCTAAAATTGAAAACAAATTCTGCGAACGAGACGAGATTGCAACCAGTTCTGGTCAGCTGGTATCAACAACAAGAAGATTCAATTTATTATTAAAGAAAAACGATTTAGATTAATAAATGGCGCACTAAAGTATTTCTCCTGCAGTAGACTTGTAAATAATATATGAATAATAAATAATATATTAGTGTTGGTCACTAATGGGAGTTGCAAGATCAGACTGACATGACTGTAGCTAGGATGATCTAGCTAACATGACTGAGAAGTCATCGTATACCACAAATGCCTGATTATTCATGAAATAAATATCTTGGAATAATTTGAAGATACATTATGTCCATCATCATCCCTATTTTCTCCACCTTACTGAGCAGGTAAGATTACATTATTTAGCTATAACACACTTTTTATTTTCCCCAAATTTGTCAAGTTATACATCAAATTGAAGCTGTGAGATATGACCTTTTAAAATTTGTAAAATCGTTACTTCATGTACTAATTTGACCATCAAAGCATTTATAGTAACTCATTTCAAAATTACAAGCTATTAATGTAAGAATTCAACTGTTTTGTTTTCTAATAGGTCATTTAGTTCTTGAGATATTGGCTGTTGAACTTGGAAAAAATTGTGAGACTTAAGCAATAAATTAGAAATTAACAAGTGTGACTTGGAACACTATGTTTTTATTTTAAATTTGATGTTTTGTGGTCATAGAATATAAAATAAAAATAAATAAAAGACAAGGTTACCTCAGGAGGTATGAGTTTCATAATATATAATAAAATAACATATAATGTGCTATACTGAATAATTAACTTCTGGTTCAGTCATCCAATATAATTTTACATTCTTCAACATGAGTTCGGTTCAATCATGAGTCATTCATACTTACAAATTCTTTCTCATAATTTCCCCATAATTTTCTAGACCCTTTTTGCCCATTGTTTATTAAACAATCATTGTGGAAATTTTTTATGCTTTTGTTTAAAAAATGTACGCATTATTCCATTTGCAAAAGTAAATTTAATTAAGTTGATAAAATAATAAAAAGAAAGAAATAAAATACATAAGTTAAAAGAAGATTTAGATCTCTTGCCTCAAAATCAGATTTTTGTATTTAAATTAACTCAGTGCCTGAAAACCTTTTGTCAAGGGCGCATTGGAAAACCGTTACCCGAAATTGATTGCCCATAAACCAAAGAAAAAAATAAATTCTTTAAAAATCCTCACGATGAGTTAATTGAAGTCATGAATGCCAACTTAAAAAACGATCTGTTATAATTCCTTTTAATTTAGAACAAGCGTTTAACAATTCCAAAACGTGTACAAAATAACAGCTTGAAATAAAAGGGCAACGATAGTGAAATTACCGTAAACTGTGTGGACACGAAGTTGCTGGTGACGACAAACGTATACTGATATCGTACACAAAGGGCCCTTGTCTGTGTGTGGTGTGAGAGACCTTCAAGGCCGTTCACGTGCGAAATGGGCTGTGCATATAGTATTTCTGAATAGTTGTTCCTTACATGTAAACTTCGTTATCGACCGGAAGAAGAGGTCAAATTGGGTCATGTCTGTGTACGAAATGTGACATAATTCAAGATCTTTAAGGTGATGCAAGATTGTGAAAATATCTTTTGTGGTTCATGAGATATGATTTTTGAAATATTCAACTTGCAGTTTCAACCGGAAGGAGAGGTCAGATTGGGGTCAGGTCTGTGACGAAAAATCACATAATTCAAGATCTTTCAGATGATGCAAGATTGTGAAAATATCTTTGTGGTTCATGAGATATAATTTTTGAAATATTAGACTTTGATTTAGCGTAATTCGACACCTGATGATGTCATCATGACGCCACAGCAACGGTTTCGTCAGCTTGGTATGTTCTGTTCAGTGTTAAGTTTGAAGGCTGTATATGCTAGCAAGGATGCCTTTGTTGCCGGACAATCGCCGCTGAGAAGAGTTAAAAACAGTACAAAACAATAGGTGTCCGCGCTGTCGCTCGAACACTAAAAAACCTAGAGCTTAAGTGTTTGTTAGAACAAACACACGGTGTTCAGTCCACTTCGGTTCAATCAAATTATCAACGATGATGTAAATATTATATTGTGCAGAGGTTTATCATCTTTATAATAACAATATCAATTTCATTCAAAAGACATATCAATTTTGCGTTAGAATGTGTTAATTTGAACTTCCTGTTTGGACAGGAAGTAAAGGCCAGATAGGTGGTTTGGTCATATGACCTCGTCATGATTATAAAAAATAAAAATTGTCAACTATACATCAAATTAAAGCTATGAGATATGACCTTTTAAAATTCGTAAAATCGTTACTTCGTGTGCCACTAATTGGACCATTGGCAAAGCATTTATGGTAAGTCATTTCACAAGAATTACAAGCTATTAATGTAAGGAATTCAATTGTTTTTTGTTTTCTAATAGGTCATTTAGTTCTTGAGATATTGCTGTTGAACTTGAAAAAGTTGTAAGATTTAAGCAATAAATTAGAAATTAACAGTGTGACTTGGAACACTGTTTTTATTTTAAATATTGACACTAGCCAACACATGCTTTTCAAAAACCATTAGATGATAAATCAACATTAAAAATCACTCATATGAAAATAGTTTGCCAGGGTTGTGGGCAGCCAGATCAACCTAATCAGCATTATTATGGGCATAAAGTCACAAAGTTGATTTAGGATAGAAGGGGACTCACATGTATAGTAACTGGATTAAACTGTGCAAATTCAAAGAGCAGGAAGTGTGGTTAAATTGTTTGGGGAGCTGGGGTTGCTATGGATATCAGCTAATTAGCCTTTCAGAAAACAAACTTATAACTACTACATGATAAAGTTGGAGAAAGCTGCATCCGTGCTTTCCATCTTCCCCCCCACCAAAAGTAAATAATTCCAATTCAAACAAAATTAAATGTAATTATATCCACTGGATCAAATTTGATAATTGCTTGCCCTTTTCATTTTTATGGAAAAACCTTTCAATTCTAGATTTAAATAAACCAACATTGGTATTATGTCTTGGTATTAAGTCTTGTACAAAAGTTATTTAATTGATGGACTGCATGTTTATATACTGATAATAATAATAATAATAATATTGTGGACCTATATAGCGCATATCCACCAAACTGGTGCTCAGGCGCATTATATTATTACTGAGAGTGATCTTTATTTATAATATACTTCACTTTCAGGTCATGTTTATACTAAAATATAATGATAAATATAATGATAGTGACACTGTAATCAAGTATCTCCTTATTGTGACATGCTTGTAAATTGTCTTTGTTTTTAACCTAAACTAAAATAATTAAAAATAATTTATAAATTTGAAAACAAATTTACATTGATTTTACATTTTCACAGTTGTACATGATTGGCAAATGTCGTAGCTGCATCCATACTACAGAATTACAATCTAAAGATCAGATGCATTTTGTACATAAATGTTTAGACATTGAAATAATCAAAGAGTTGCATGGGTGCTTATAATTGCTAATAAAACAATGAAATACATATTTATTTTAACTGTCTGTTAGGTTTCATGACTTGACTTTTGTGGTTCCATTTCCTCCCCACAATCAATTGAAACCACTTTGTTGACCTGTTAAATCTACTTTAAATCTAGAAATGAGTGTACATGGTCTTACACATGTAACAAGTGAAATACTTCAGTGTAAATAGACAACCATGATCCTTGTTGACAAGAAAACGAAACAATCTACATTTATAATAAATGTACGCTCTGTATTACGATTTAGTGACAGTTCAGAATGGGTGACATTCAGGGGTTGTCATTGGAATCGGTAATTTGAATAAATGTACCCTCCCTCAAGTTCTTGGTGATGGCATATACTGCCACTGGTGATGAACCAACACATTTGTTTTCTAAAATTCTTTGGTCTATCATTTGCAGCACTATAGAATCCAAGAACTAGGGAAGGGAGAACAAACAACAATAAAGTATGAGGGCCCAAATTACCAATTCCATTGACTGATGACTAGTGTTTCATGTATGAAAATCACAGCATCAATTCTGCATAGCTGAAGTTGCAAGATGTTTCTGTCCTCTTTCTAAAAAATTTAAGATTGAAAGAGAGTGGGACTTAGATTTAAATAATGTTGTTTAAAATCCATTAGTTTAACATTTTGTTTTGCATGTCTACATATTTTATGAATTTAACACAAGACTAAATTTATTTGTAAGATTAAAAACTTCAGACATAATATTTTCAAGAATAATTTATACTTGTTCCAAAAGCCAGTATTTACCTATGTTGTATGTAATTCCCTTCTAACAAGTTTGTTTTAAATGAATTATATAAATGATAAAAATAACACTGTCTGAAAAAGGCTTTTAAAAATTGGAAAAAAGATTGATTGTGGATTTATGGTTGTTGTTTATCATGTTTTCTGCTCATTTCTAAATAAAGAAAATGCTCATACTTGACATCGTCATGAAACTGCAAGATAATCAGCTATGCTTTTTGGTCAAAGGGGGTTTTTACTAACGAGGTTGCTTTTTCCCAAATCAAACAGCAAATCCTTAAATTAACACTAAACTACCGCTTCAGCAGGCTATCATGCTTTTGAATTAAGGGAAATTTTTTGCAGAAAAAAACTAGATTTAGTCCTCAGACTGTACCCTGCAATTATTTCACCCGTAGTTCATGGACTTCCTGTGAAAACGTACTCGTTTATTTATTACAAATATTTTGTAGGGCCCTATATACTCGTACTCTAGTCATGAAAAATTATCTACTACAAAATTAGTCTGTCTATCATAAAATGTTGTAATCTGTATATTTGTTTTCAAATTTTAGCTGGAAATAAAACCCGACTATAGGGTGTTGTGCGTTCTAAATACTCCGGTTCCGACTTCTATAATTAATAGGATTCATATTTTGAAGGATGTAGTGTAATAAAAGGGTAATTTATTGCCACTGATTCATACATTTTCGTAGTATACATAATATCGTTAATTTAATGGAGCTCTTAATATTATGAAACCATGACAACGGAAAGCAACACCGCTATTAAATGGCCTATAATTATGTTAAAACGGGCCAGTTGCATCGTTGCGCATCAATTGTGAGGTCCAGGTAAAGGCAGATTTTTATTTCCGCTAAGTTGTCACTTTGTTGTCATGGTTTTTGATGTCACATGGGCGTAAATGCTCCAGAAGCACCACTTAGAAGTTGGGGACTACAATCAGTGCCGCGAAACAGGTTTGGAACTATATGGATGTAGACCAGGGTTCCAGCCTCAACCCCTTTAGAAAAGAAATCATTATTTAGAACTTTTTTTTTTGGGGGGCTGTGCACCCAACCATCCGCCACTGCAAGCGTGAAAGGGCCCCCTTTAAAGGCCCTGGTAAATGGTTTATATATATGTTTTGTAGTGTGCTGTCGCTTTATGATGACTTGATGAAACGTACTTTCCCTCAGGGTCAGGGTGAATCAGGTATAGGCCTCATATTAAGTAAAAAGGTTTATTGCCATCAAAGTGGGGACAATTGATATCTGTCCTCATTTTAAAGTGGGTTCCTTCCTGAACAATCGATGCTCATGCGTCCGGTTGAACTAGAGCTATGTTTGTTTGAACAAACACTAGGTGTTCAGGGGGGAGCAAAGGTAATCAACATCTCCCTTATTGTGACATCTTATAAACGTCTTTTTTCACCTATACTGCAAATAATGAAAAATAATTCATAAAAATTTGAAAACAAATTATACATTGTTTTACATTTTCATGGTTTACACATGATTGGCAAATGTCTGTAGCTGCATCCATTACAAATTCAACCTAAATATCAAATCATTTGTACATAAATTGTTAGACATTGAAATATCAAGTTGATGGTGCTTGTAAATTTTAACTGTCTGTTGGGTTTCATGACTTGACGTTTGTGGTTACACGTCCCCACCCCAATCGATTGGAACCACTTTGTTGACCTGTTTAACCTACGTAACCAATCTAGAATTAGGTATGGTCTTACTGTAACAAGGAAATACTTCAGTGTAAATGAACCCCAAACCCTGATCCTTTGTTGACAACAAAACAGAATCAATCTATTTATAATAAATGTACGCTCTGTATTGTAGATTTAGTGACAGTTCAGAATGGGGGACATTCAGAGTTGTCTGGAATCAGTAATTTTGGGAAACAAATGTCTGCCCCTCCCCAAATTCTGGTGATGGCACACTGCCACTGGTGATGAACCCAAAACATTTGT
>JAQQFT010000561.1:0-23537 GCA_029582265.1 Zoroaster sp. YZ-2022 | reverse complement strand
TCGTTATCGAGCCTTTTTGTCCCCAAGCGCTTCGATAACTGGGTTTTCAGACCCATTTGTGCAACACTTGCAGGCTGGTTTAAACATTTAATCGTATCCGATATCATGATGGCAACTATTGCAGTTAATCGATACTTCAGTGTTGTTAAACATCAAAGTTTATCGCAAAATGTTCACCCACGTCGAACTATCTTACTATGTTTAGCCACATGGCTACCTGCCTGCCGTCATTTTTAGCTCAAGTCATCCCTCCGTACTTGTAAAATTTCATCCGTATTATGGTATTGTTTTATTATCTCATGGGACACCACCTTCACAAAAAACTTTGTCCATAATTTCTGTGCTTATCACAAGTATCATAATTATTGGTGTTGTTATCTTAAGAATACCGAACTGTGAAACAGAGGCGAGGCGTGTCCGACCGAACCTCCCGCCAGGAGATAGTGAGACCCTCCGAGACGAATTCGCTTTCCGTGAGCCGCGGTGGGAATCAAAATCACCGAGCGAACAATCAAGACAACCAAGCTACCAAGGCCGACATCGCGCTGTCCCTCAACCCTTCATCGTTTTCGCCGTTTCTGTGTCTGGCCCTTGGATCCTTTTTTTGGGTTGAGAAAGCCGGAACACTGCAGCGGCGGGCGGCTCTTCCCTTGACTGGTTGGGGCAGACGGTTTATAGAATGGTATTGTTTAACTCAACCCCAAACATCTTCATCTATGCATGAAAATCGAAACTTCAGAGCTGCTTATGCCAAAGTTTTGCGATGTAAAAATGAATGAGGCAGTTGAACGTTGACAGTGACTTTCAAGTACCAAATTTTAAAGTTTACATAACAAACCTGGATCTAATTTTAAAAATCTGATTTTATAAATAATGATAACAAAATGTATAGAAACCAGGCTCAGTTGGTACATAAATCATCACAGGCTTAGTTACTTAACAATAAGGGCAGATAACCAAAACATGGTGTTCCAAATACAAACCACTACAGGTATAACCCCCGTTTACATTCCATTCAACAACCATTTTTAAATTAATAACCATCATCGAATGTTAATAATATTTATGTAGATATATTCCAAAAGAAATACGTACATTGCCTGTGTAAATGTAATTAAAACACAATTTCACCATACTATTAGCTATACATGTATTTTTGTTTTTAAAATCAATACATAAATGCATGTTTTAGAATGAAAATTGATAACATTTGTGATGTTAACCTGAACTTTCAGTCGAAGTCCATAATAATGTGAAAAATTACAAGATAGCAAGACAGTTAATATTATACGTACGTACAATCAAATATAGTTTTATTCATCAAAAATCGAAAAGGGGATTCCGACTAGAAACATTATTAAGTAATCTTGTTAAGAACCTAGTAAAAATTTTTTTGATTTAATATTTTGACATTGGTTCCTCACATCGGTTCAGATTTGTTTGCGGACTGATGTAAAAACCTTGACTACAAAACATTGAGAATTATATAGGCCATGGAGTTTGTTAACTTTAAACTTATAACCGTAAATCCGTTCAATAACTGGCTAGACCTATTTCCACCCTGTGTGAAACATGAATGGAGTGCATAATTTAACAATATCCAGCAGATTTTAACATTTGTTGCTTTTCGTTGCGTTGGTGGTTAATTAACAATATTCTATTGACCTTATTAAAACTAAGTAGATAAATGAATAAAAAATACTCTGCAAATCTAGAATAAACATACTTGTTTTATGTTTTATTGTTTGCAAAGAAGTACTTTACAGTGTATAGTCTTTTGAAGATCTATGTGGAGAAGGCCTTTACACTATCCCTGGATACACATTCTATTTTTAGTTTTGTGTTCATTTGCATATGGACTTTCACGCACTTAGGAATTTACTGGGAAATTTAAAGACCATTGAGATCGAGGGTGGATTCTAATTTGGATGTTCATAGTGGTGAAGTACCAAAAAACCATAAATTTGTCCAACAGATCCACCCTGGACTGACATGGGAAGGGCGGGCCCCTTAGCATCTATGCTACTGTGTGATGTTGGGAAAAGCAGCACGTGATATAAAGCCAATAAATGATTTATATCCTGATAATTGGTTGGCATGGAAACCCAAATAAATCTTTCAATGATTTTGTTTCAATCTTGTTCTGTTAAGTACAACCCGTCCATGTGAAGAGCATTATTAAACCCATCCCAAACAAAACGCAGTTTGAATATCGTATTCCGTGTTTCATTATTTCACCTGAATTTAAATACTTATATTTGTTCTTTAAATAATTAATTTAAAAATTTTACGGGGGCATAGACAATGAGTAAATAACGTGAATAAAATAATTGATGACGCATGATTAATTCATTGTGGAGTGTTTTTGAGCGGTTAGCTCACCCGGCCCCTTAAGTTCTGTTAGCCAAGTCGTCATAAACCTTGTTTAGCGGTTGCCCTTTTAGCAAGACACTTAACCATGAATTGCTTCTCTTCACCCAGGAGTATAAATGGGGCAGAGATGGTAATTGTGTTGATTAGCTGATGAGCCTAACATGTTGACAAGGCTTTATACTGATGAAATTGAGAATGATCCAGGAATGACAGTAGCCTGATGACAGGGATAATATGCCTTGAGCATTTTACCGTGATGGAGTTAACATAAAATCCACAATTATTTAGTATTGCAAAATGAAACATGGGGAGTGTTTAGCAATGCTCTAGTGTGCTGTATTGTGAAATGAATTTACATTTAAAAAAAATAAAGGTACCAATTGTTGGTTAAATATCGAGAACACGAATATACATGGTTAAACCGGTGGGGACTAATAGTAGTAATCCCACATTGATGCGTTTCCTGATAAATGAAAACAAAGACACTTTTCAATGTTGTGCCTACATGTGAGTCTTATTCAGAATGCTTATATAAACAACTCAATCCTTTTATATCTACAAAATATCAAATTTTTACTTAGTTTTAAATTTTAATAATATAACTATAAAACTTTGATGAAAATAAATTCACTGTATTATTGTATTTCCTCATTGATATATTCTCGAAAAATCAACACTATATCGATAATAGTCCAATCTGATTTCACTGGGCAACTGAAAAAACCAATATAGTCATTGACTACACCAGCATACCTAGCAGTTTGCCTGGGGGTTTGCCCAAAAAGTCCACTGACCCTCTAGCCGGGCTGACCCAATGCCATTAACTACTGAGTTTATGGTAAAACCATCTGGATTTGGTCATAAACGGTCCAGGGAACCCTTTCCTACAACAACAAGTAATTAAAGGTGCAACCATTTTATGTACACATTTATAGAGTATATGTTCACGACATGTACACTATACATGTAAAAATTAAGTTGTTGTTACATTAATAAATTGTTTCCACGAACAGAATGATATTTAAGTATTTTATATCATTGGTTTTCCCTGTTCTTCTTTTAGACAACTTTAAACTTGCTCTATAACTAATAATAAACTAATGATTGTATCTTTCTTCCTACAATAATGCAACTAATTCTAAAAATTATGAACTCTCATGAAGAGCAGGAACTGTCCATATTTATAAGAATATAAGGAAATGTAATATTTATAATGAAGTCTTTGGTTGAAATTAAAAGTTTGTTTTTTTTTCCAATGTCTTAGGAAATAAAGGAATTGTAAACTACTTCCCTAGCTTTCTAAAATTAAACTTCAGCATATTTAAATATACACAGAGTAACTACTAATTTATTTATAAAGATGAAATTCAACTGATAAAGAATAATGAAAACAAAGAACTTTATCAATGTTGTGTTCACGTAATGTGTCTTATTCAAGAATGCTCATAAAAAAATTCCTGAGATACCAGGTCTGGGATTGTTCAAGGTTGGACTAGTCTAATCAAAAATAGGGGGGCTAAACATTTCAATTTTTTGAGGGAGGGAAGAATGCAGAACCCTCACATGTATGAATTAATATCAACAATACTTGATATAATGTATGCCTTATTTATAAGGTAATTACAGTGACAGGTTATATTTCGCTGTAATTTATATTGCAGCATTTAACCCGTCTAGTGTTTCCTGTAAATATTGATATTGTCGTACGCATGTGCTGGCTTTCAGGGTGTTACCCTTAACGGCCACGGCCGGGCATCACATAAGTGCATTTATGTATTCAGTCAAATACCGTAATCGGCACTCAGTGTCGATGTTGCAACAACATCTGGGTTTTTTTTGACGCCATGTTGTTAATGGTCTCCTGTTTTTAATTTTAATACAAAATCGTTAACAAGTGGACAACCGGTTTTACTTTTTATATTTTCTCAATAAATGACAAATTTTAATGTTATTTCAAATCCTGCATGGCTAATAAAATGATCATACATCCAATACATTTGAGAAGGGAACATTTACTTAAAATTATTTTTCAAATTGGAAAACTGTTTTTAAAATTACAAACCATGGCAAAACAAAACCTGATCAATCGCAGCAGAATCGATTGAACACAACAACTGATACAATATATACCCAACAACCCAATCGCCAACACTTGCACTTCCATAAGAATTGTACTAGGGCTAACGGGAAAAGGTCAATAACCTGTTATCTCTAAGACAAAAGTATCAGATGAAATCATTCAGGTGAATGATTGACATTTATCAATATCACACCAAGTAAGTCTTTAGATACAAACCAGTATACTTAAAAGGGTGATGGGAAAACAGCAAAAAGGTGAGATATTTGTATAAAAGGATTAAACCCTCTTGCCACTTTTTCCAGAACCGCCACTGGTTGTGAAAGAAATTTTAAAGAATTTTTCCCAACTCCAATTTTGCCATTGTTATAAATCCCAGTTTACAAAGTGTGGCCAGCACTGTGCAAAATTAATTTGGAGTAAGTTTTTTTTAGGGGAGGTTTTAGTATTTGACAAACAATGTGTAAACCGAGTAGTTATTTGACTTAAATATAAGAGTGGTGAACCACACACTTAAAATGATATTTGTATCTACATCAAAACAGAGCAACATAAAATAAAAATTACATCTATGACACGACATCGATTAATTCTTCATTTAAAAAACAAAACATCAATCCATAATATCAATTGTAGACTAAAACGACAGTAAATGTTGAAATGAAAATACAAGCAATATTTTAAACTCTAGATGAGAAATGCACAATGTACAATTAAAAATTATCACTTGCAAGTGTAAGTTTGGGAAACCCCTGTATTTTATGTTTTTGAAACTGGGTTTTAAATTTGCTCTTGCAACTTTAATAACGGACATTTCTACTTATAGCATCAGTTGTTTTCCTCTGAACTAATTTTCTCAGAACCACCTTTTCAAGATTCTGAATCAGTCATGATAATCGCACTGTTCGCTCATGTGGTGCCAATCAAATATCCAAACAAATCATGTACTCATACATATATGACAATGTCAAAAGCTTGTCCTAGGCAAATGTCAGGCCTGGAATTTTATACATGTACGGGCAAAGCTGAGTAAAGGGTACTTCAATTAGAATATCAGAATGTTTTATGGAAGCTTCCAGCCTCCATGGCGTGAAATAAGCATTTGCTTATAGCAAGCTGAATATTTTGTTTAACCAAAATCTGCTAATTATAAGTCATGAGATCAGCAAAACCCATATGTTGCAACTGGATGAAAACATCTGATGAAAAAAATCTAATCAACAACACTATTACCGACATGTCAAATGTTCTTAATGAGCCAATAAGACGATACAGGAGTTGTTTGGGCCTCCTGTGAGAATCTTAACGAAGTTTCGATCAGAGAAGACAGAGAATGGTTAAATTGAAGTGCTTCAACTTCAAATGAGGACAAAGAGGTGTTTTAAATTTCACAATAAAGGGGTGATCCTTGTTTCCACCTATTTGTAGCAACCAATTCCTTTAGGGGAATATGTCTGATGAGCAGGAAATAGTAATAGGGGGAATTGGAAATATAAGATTTGAACAAGAATTAAATCCATTGAGCCATTTTGATATATATATTTATGATAACACGTTTGTGATATATTGTATTGAAAGAATGAGCCCTTACATAACATGTTTTAAAGAGTACAACAAGTATTTTTTAAGTGATGGAAATGTCACCGTTTTCAGAACAATATCAACCAACAGTCCAATTTAACAAAAAAGTGCAATATTTGCCATGCTTACAATAATTACACTTTATATAAATCATGTTAAGATTTCAGTTAACAAAACTTATGAGGGATTATAATGTTATCATAATTGTATATCACATAAACACTACACACGATTTTTTTTTGTTAAGTATTCGAAATATTTGTTTTCAAACATTATCCAGTAAGTTTTGCAGGGACGGGAAAAAGACTTGGAGTCAGTCTTACAGCAAAATTTAAATTTCAAAACCAGTTTCACAACAAAGGAAAAGTTAGAATATACTGTATCAGATGCCCAAACCCTCCAAAGTTTTTAGCCTTTTAGGTCCAAAAGCAGAAGGGTTTTGTTACCCTGCTTGAGTTTAAACCCACAAGTGGGCCTGACGCCACTTGTTGTTCCAGAACTGAACAGGCCACAACACACAATTTTCCCCCTGTTTCATCAAGGATTTAAGTTCAAAAAGCCTGGAAAGGGGGGTTGGGGTTTCCCAGCCAGCTGATCACCCAGAACCACGTTTTTTGAGCCCCAATGTATCAGTCTGGGGAATGAAACCATAGATGGATCAGATCCATTTTTTTAAAGAATAAAAGCGGGTTCTTTAATATGATCCACCTTTTGGAAATAGATATCTGGTACTGTCCCCATTCACATGATGTGAAATTTCCCCTTTTGGATAGTTTTCCATATATTCTTCATTGAAAAAATTTTTTACATTTTGGGGTAATAATTGTAGCAAAAAATGAAAATTAATTTGATTTATTACTTCCAAACAATTATTTTTTAAATTTAAGGGTTTTAAAATACAATTTGTTTTATAATACAAAAACACTTAATTAAAAAAAACCAAATCAATCCAGTTGGGGAGGTTTAATAATGTTTTACAGGGAATTTTTTTCTTTTTAAAGTTTACCAATTTGAAAAATCTACAATTATCACATGCAGTTTCCAACCCGTTTCCAGACAGGTAGGAGTTTAAATCTACAGAAAACAGGAAAATGACCACGTCAAATGTACAAATAAATCTTAAAAAATAAATAAACAAACTGTTTAAAGTGTTGTTCAATTCACGGTCTAACAAATCCACTCCGTCAATAATGCAGCCTCTAGAGGTGAAAATTCACCAGTCTTTTAAGTCTAGTGCGCTTGCAGTGCATTTTATGCATTGTCTGCATACAAAACCCATGGTCTGTATTGCTACATTTTCATCAGCGGAAACCTTCCTGGTAACCATTAACACTTGAATGTAAATTGAGTTCATAGCACAGGTAACCAGTAATATGCTTAATGCCCAACAACAGCTACTGCTTATGCCCCTCAGTGCCCTCAACAGACAGAGCAGATACACTCATTGTACGTCCTGGGGGACAAAATCCACAGGCATCCAAACAGGATCATACTCTATGACCTTGACCTGCTTACAAGTGCAGACATTTTAACCATATATTAACTTGAAATACCACTGACCATACTAATAGATTTTTTTCTGAAAGTTCACGATTTTGTCTACTTCACTAAAGGGAAAAATGCAAAATTTACAAAGGGACACAAAAGTACGGTGAAGTTATACATTTTTAACAAAACAGAAAATAACAATGGTATCAACAATGATGTCAAGAGAAGTTGGCAATAAAACCATGACATCACAGAAACAGGAAAAGGTACCTTTGACTTAATTGAGGGCGTTATACATTCTACAACCATCTTTTGTGGATGTCTGTATTACAACAACCTGCAGAGAAACAAAATTATTCTTGCAAAATTTTCATATATGAAAAAAAAAAAAAATTATATAACTGAATGCACTTTGTAGTATAACATGTAATGTTTTTTTTTCATAAAAGGCCACAACAAAAATTATTGATGAACATCCTACCAAGCTGACTTTTTTCAATTTTATTTCTCCATTAGAAGAGAGCTTGCATTCACCACTATGGACAAGGTTAAATAATGTAAACACTCTATGTATGTAAGTCGAAAAATGTAGAATACAACCGCCACTTTTCTGTCAAATATGACCAAATATCACAGATTTTCCTTTAAAAGATGCAAGAGGACACATAAGGAGAGGAAAATGTAGTCAAGTGAGGACTGGAAACGATATTTTGGGAGATTTTGAACAATGAATATATGCACATTCAGTGAGATGTTGGCCATTTTATCGCCTGCTAAAAACACATTCTTAGACATCATGCACAAGTGGCGTTGGTTCGAATTCTTCCTGTAAACCAATGAGAGACCTTTTATGACCTCAACAAGGGCAACCTGACATCACATGCAACTCTCTATTGATTAAATAGTTCAATTAGACCCTTATATTCACCACAGATTGAGCGAAAATTATTTTCTAGCCAGTCGGTAATTAAGAGACAAATGAAAACCTCTTCCAACTTTATTTTGTTTTAAAGGACAATCACCAATTACTTTATTTTGCATGGCCAATACCAAAAGAATTCAAGCCAAATGGTTATACTCACTGCACAGAACTCTTCTATGAGATTCGCCATCCAGGTCAGTATCGGGCCAGATGGTCTTGTTGACTCATCTGTTGAAGCTATGTATCTCTGAGGTTGGATCCAACCATCATCTTAAGAACCTGAAACAGCTCCCCATTAGAGATGTAGCCATCCTTGTCCATGTCATAGATATTGAAGAAGACTGAGGTGAAGAAACAGAGTTATTTAACTATACCACCAAGGTTAAGGAGTGTGTTATTATCAAAATGGAACAGAGCAATCCTGTAGGAATACTGAGTATACTGACTACTGAGGGAACATTTGAGTATTCCTGTAGAATGCTGGCTGCTCCTAATGGAATGGTGGCAACCAACAGGAATAATCTGCTGGAACATGTTCCACTGGGAACATTGTAACATACAGTGTAGTTTTCTCAAGAGGACGCTGCATGTTAGCTGGAAACAACTAGTGTTCTAAGCGACAGCCAATGTTCCCAGTGGAACGTTCCAACCGCTTTGGACTTTTGAATGCTCTTTAAGCAGAATATAGTAGACTGTCATTTGATGAGAAGCTAACACAAGCATATACTTGTCTTAAGTCCAGGATAGCTGACAGGTCCATATACCAGGTCCTATAACTTTTCTGTATTACATCACGCCTTACTATCTCCCCCCACAACTTTTGCTTTAAAAACCCAGGATCCACCACTTTTCTAGATCTAGGAGACTTACACCTCATCTTTGATTCCTTGTCATCACGCTGAACTGTGATACACCCTGGATAAATTTGGAAATGGAAGGGAAAACGGTGATCATTTTATGGAGCAACAGGTACATTTGTATCCACCCCCAAAAAAAAAAAAAAAAAAAAAAAAGTAATACAAAAAGTCAAATTAAACTTACTGTTTTCAAACTGTTGACTAATTATTGGAGAAATAGATTTTGTTTCTCAAAATTCAGGTTGGGTCCAAGGATGAAAAAACAATATTTATTTTGTACATGGCCCTTAGTGATTCATTACCTTTGAAGTCTACTTCGCTGCCATCCACATCAAAGATTTCAATGACTCGTTGCACTAATGGATTCTGTTGAAGCTCAGGCAGTGACATAAACTCATCCACACCAGTGCCCCGAGTTGTCCAGGTCGAGTTTCCTAAAGCGTTTTCCTAATCTCTTGATTTCTTCGTGTCAACTGTAACAACAAAGAGATTTGTATTTTGTTTCATTACTTGGATTACAGAAATACAGCTCCCCAGTAAGGTGGTTATTGGGATTGGAAAAAAATAGAAAAAACACTGCCAAGTGAGACGCCTTCTGTTAGGGGTACTGCTTTTCAAGACTCCCCTTTCCCTTTCCCCCAAAATTTGTTAATTTCAACATGTGTTCATGCACTGTAACCCCCCTCCCCCCTAGCTCTCTGTACTACCTTCAAAATGTTGACCATTCAATAAAATATTCAAGTTTGTTTGAAAATATACTCATAAAATATATTGAAACAAAAAACAGTCAAATAAAGCATAAATATCGTCATGATCAACAGGGCATGGAATTGAAGTGGTAGTTGTAGATTAACCCAGTGATTGAAAATAATACTCTACATGGTAAGGTCATATTTCCGCTGCTTTCTACATAAATGAGCCAGTAATTTTCAGCCACTGAGTTCATCTTAAACTAGGACACCAATTCCATGCCCTGTTGAAAGTCTGCTCTGCTCCGATTGTCCCTTTAATGAAGCCTAATCTCTAGACAAACTCAAAAGTTACATTACTCAATATCTAGGTCTAGACATCCTTAGACTAAACAAATGTTCAACACATTATGTCTCACCCTGACCTTTCTATGTGCATGTAAATTGAATAATTTATTAATAGTCTTATAAGTAAATGTAGAAGTGCTAACTAACCTCCCCCAGGCTATGACAGCATGCCACCTTACACTCACTGGAATATTATCAGCAATCAATATTTATGGGAAGGTACAACATTGGTAATGTTGGCAAACTGCTTCTTTGAGTATGCTTACATTCTATGAACATGATGTACACACATTAAACAACCATCCTGTGAAAAGTTCACCTCCATGTGGAGTCTACATGCACATTTAAGTCAATAAGTTGCCATCTGGCATTTTTTTTTTTTTAATTTGTGCATATTTGTTGATTTTATATTCTGAAATGACAATACTTTAGACACAATAACTGTTTAGGATAACTGGTAATCAAGTTTATTTTTGATAATAATTTGTTAATTTTATTAAAATTTTATTAAAATCAGGTTATTATCAATGTTGCAGTAACCCGAGGATTCAGTATTTCATTATAGCGCCTCAATTGTTTATGTCTTGCCAGGCATGTGTTGTTCTAAAGATCGAGGCTTCCATCCAGTCAGTTATGTCAGAATAAATCCATTTGTATTCCCCAAATAAGTTGTGTTCCCAGTTATTTCTGTGTTATAACACACACTGACTTTAACCTTTGAGATATTCAATTTACAGCGCAGGCAAACTGCAATTAAATGTAATAAAGTATTTAAGAGATGTTGACTTACATGTGGAGCACAGCTCAACGGGAGTGACTGCTCATTTCCTATGATAAAATATAAACACAATTCTTCAGACATGGACTATGATGAAAACATCAATTAAACTCTAAATATTATTACCCACTCAGTAAACTTAAGTATGAGTTTTAATTATGAGTATTTTCTTCATGAGACTTTTTCAAATTATGACAAATCGACCGTGTGACAACTCGACTTTGACAACTCTACCTTTAAAAAAATAGGGACTACTGTGACAAATTGACTTTTGTGACATGTCAGCCACTCTATTTTGTGGAACAAGCATTGGTGTCCACTGTCCAGTATTCTGCTTTTTGGGTGTCACATTGGGGTAACCGATTTGAGCTGAAAATTAATTAATCAGTTACTGTTTTTTGTTTAAACTAATTAGTAAAGTATTTCAAGTTACAGCAAATCCGACTTCAAGGGTATAATTTGAGCATCAATAAGCATAAATATCAGGATAACCAGGCATTAGACTTGTTTGGTCTGAAGTGCACCAGACCATGCTTAAATCACTAGTCTCGGTCCAGGGGGTATTTTGAGCTCCCAGAGTCCATCCTGAGCTAATGATTGGTCAGAGAAATGAATGACATCAATAATGTCATTCACCCAAAATACTAAATGACAACAGTCTGTCAGCCAATGATTAATAATAATATGGTGGGAAATTTCCAATTTTTACACTTGACTTAATATGGTGGGTTTTTAGTATATTCTCCAACAGATCATATTAGGCTTTTGCAGGTGAAAATTATTCCTAAACCAATATGCTCATTATTTATATCAAATTAAAGGTCTTGATTAACCCTCCTATAGGTTTAACACTGGAAGACACCTCAAAATGTTTATGTCTCTCTTAACCCATTGGACTTTGTGCAGTGCACTCAAATACACCTGTAATCAGGCTAACTCCCAACCCATTGACTTTGTGCAGTGCACTCAAGGACATGTATTAGGATAGGGTCAAACCAAAACCACTCGACAGCACATACACAGCTCTGTGTGACTCTGTGATTTGACCTACTAATTGGCACGTAACCAAAAATACTCAAGTGATCAGGTTCAGTGAGTGTCGTATTGACTGGGCCAAATTTCAGCCTGGGCATAGGAGGGTTAAAGAAATTTAATGGTGTTTAAATCAAGAAAACCGGATTTATAGTTTTGAGGAACTTGTTTTATTTAATCAAGTAGACAGTATCTCGATGAAGCCCCACTGTCCATATACACACTGTGTACATCCCTACGGCACCAAAACCGCTGAATCAGCTTCCACACACACTGTGATACACACGCACAGCTGTGTTTCAAGCTTCCTCATACATTTTTGAAAGGGTGTAAAAATACACTCGCCGCTCAAAACTAAAACACATTTACTGCTCAAAACTTTCACATATGATAGAAAAGAGGTGTATAATCTATTCAGACATCGCCTTACCTTTCAACTTAAAAATTTCAATTTAAAACGGTGTTAAATTTTTATCTCTTCATAACTTCGGCCAGAGTAGATGTGGAGATCTAGCAAGAATAAGCGTATGTTGTTCCTTCGACTCTATAGGGAAACTGCTTTCACGTCAACTGCTGTAATGTAACGGGCTGAGACAGCTCTGGCGGGATGCCCTCAGCAGAGCGTGGCAAATTTTAATGGGCCGACTGTGTACTAATCTCGGAACACTTCATGAAAGGCTGGCGGACGAGAATGCACTAATTCATAAAAACTCTAGCCTTCGCATGCATTCTTCCGACAAGTTATTTTATGTACATTGTTGGATAGCTGAGACTATAAGCTTTCCAATGAGCTATTACATGTAAGATTTCGATTATATAAAAGTAATATAATTTTTGATTAAAAATTTTGATGTTTTTTGTTGCGGGCGGCGCGCTAGCGCGTGTGGAGGGCTTCGGTCACACGACAAAACTGAAAAACCCTAATCATATATATAAGCAGATTAACAAAATCCATATTAGGCCGAGTAAAAAAAACATGTTTCACGTCCGGGTTTTGGGGAAAAGGAGGAGGAGGAGCTTTTTATTTTACATTTTTAAGATGGCCGCCATTCTTTTTAAATTTCGAACAACCATTGGTTTTTCCACTGTTCAAACATTAATAATAATGAAAGAAACATGTTGGATGACATTGAACATAAGCGACAGTGGCTTTATTAAATAGTTTGTTCAGTATTAAAACTCCTGTAGCTCACTTTCACAAGAATAAATTTAAAGTTGGAAAATAAAAATGCATTGAACTTGAGTTCCATCCCGTGTTCTGTAGTGCTTTAAAAATTCCAAACATTTGACAAGTGCTAACAACACATCAGCAGCCGATCATGCAGCTAGCTGTTCACGCATACGTGGTTGTGAGAAAATCAAGTCATTCATGGAACATTAGACTTGGAAATCGGGTCGATAATTAGCCGAGTTTAGTTGTCAGCTAGCTTCAACAGTGTTCCGCCACAGTATATACAGCGGTGCCTACAGACAAAACACGACTGTTCAACGACTTGTCCCCGAAGTCTCACGGAACGTCGTGGGCGCATTCTTGCATGAGCTCATACCGCCTGTTTCCCGACTTGGCAACGACGACAAAATGTACTTATCCGTCCGGGGAAACCAGACTAACGTTAGTACTAGTAGTGGTACCATAGCTCCATGGTAGTACATGATGGTTTACACAACGGCGGAGGAAATAAACCCGAAACACACGGATGGGGCCATGCAAAAATGCACGCACTTGGACTGGACATTGCATACTGTATCGGCCCACTGGACCGGTTATAGAATCTATAAATTAGTAGTTCTGACTTGCAAGTATTTTATTTTCCCGATGGATCGCTTGACATTTACATTTTTTAAATCTCATTTTGAATTGATAAAAAAAATTAAAAAATCCATGCGGCCCCCAAAAGGAAGCGGGCGGGGACGCTTAAACATGTTTTGTTTATTTACTTCTACTATAGGGGAATTTTTATGGTTGAAAATGGAACTATGCCTGCCCTTGTATAAGTCTCAACTGGGGCTGGGCCTAGAAGGGTAATATTACAACTGGTGATTAACGTTACTCAATGACCGTTCAAGGACCAATTTGAAACGCCCATTGTTTCTCTGTATTTATTGCAAAAATCCAACAGAACCCAATTATAAATGTAACTTAAGAAATATTCTTTCAAATCACGTAAAACACTGATGTAAAAAGTGTATCTCAAATATGTATTGCCTTGCCTAACGTTGGGGCTGTATGGAGGAAGTTTTTTTTTACGGCTCGACTCGTCACAAGGCCCAGGGTCGAGTTGTCTTATGATTGCGTTTTCTGTGTAAAACACTAGTAGTAGCACTAAAACTGGCGCACATCCACAACACTCCTGCAAGGAAAACAACCCATATGCCGTAATTTGTAGGTAAAAGTATCCCAATCATAATGACACCAATAAAAAAATACAAGCCATTCCCAAATTTATATTTTTATCAGAAAACAAGGTTTGAAAACATCAATCTACTTCACCATTTTGGATAATAGAAATTTTGTTTGCTTACGTCTCTCTAAACCATTTGCTGCAGATTGTCCGGTCAACATCCGGGTTTCTAGCAATTGGCCTTTCGGACACTTCCACCTTTGGTATACAGGGAGTTTTATCGATGGAGGGGAGCAGCGCCTGGAGATGAAAAACCGATTTATCACCACCTGGATGTTATCAATGGTTAAAATTACAAAACGGATTTTCACCGGCAATAAACAATTGTTTAATATAGTTTTCTTTTTAAGGATTCTGGCTATAACAGTAGTATAACAGGGGAAGCTGTGGAGGTGTCCTGTTAAAAATCTAAAGTACATCAAAAGTGTCCCCCTGAAAATCCTTTCTCCCACTCCTTCCCCACCCTCCAGACCAGGACAATGACCAGGGTACGGGTAGGGGTAGGCAGCGGCGTAAAGGCGGGACTTTTTCAGTGGGGGGGTAGAACAGGGGACATTGCTTTTCAGTGGGGGGCTAGGGGTAAGGGTTTTTTTTCCCTTTTCTTTTTCTTTTGTTTTTTGGGGCACTATGAGGATTTTTCGTGGGGTGGCACCTGGGGGCACTGGAAATTTGTGGGTGGACACACATGCCTCAGGCGCCCCCCGCCGTGGCTATGCCGCTGGTGTGGGGAATTCTAATGATGAAAGTAAGGAGTAGGATGTAGTTGGTGGGTGGGCTATGATTACTTTTAAGTAGGGCAAGTTAACATTTGGCTTGCAATTTTGTTTACAATCTTCCCCCACTCCAGTCCAACCCCTCACACACAACGCAAAGATACCCCAGTCCCCCCACCATTCCCCTGCCTGATCTGTATACTCAAACACACATTATAGGCAAGGAGGTACAACATTGGTAATTACCTGATTTTTAAATAACAATTTATGTAAAACTTACTTGTTAAAAGTATCAATCCTCCAGTAGAAATTCATATCATTCCCCATCCAAAGAGATTTCATCAAATTCTACAAAACAGTGCTGTTTGGGCAACTTTTGTAAAACATGAAAACATAAAAGCATTCAGCAGTTTTTGTCATTTTCTCAAAAACGTGTGAACCTATTTTGATGAAACTTTCATAAGTTAGTTTTATGACATATTTCTTAAAAACAAGACGGTTGATGTGAACATATATTTCCATAAACCAATGTTGTACTTCCCCATTATGCTATTATTAAAGATGAAACACAATAAATAAACATTAATGCAAGTATCCATCTAATTTTTAATTGTTAGCATATTTATTCTGGATATTTATTCTGGTTTCTACCCATCTTACTTAAATGTCTTCAGAATTTGTTCCATAAGAAAATATTCCACATTTTCCAAATCTAACCATACATAATTAAAACAATTTTCTTTTAAAGCTCAACAGAATTCTTTTAAATTTTAATTCTTTTAAATTCTTTTCTCAATGCAACAACATCCATCAGTTGTCCAAGTGTGAAGCTGCCCTAACCCCCTTCAATAACTGGCTCAGACACCCTGCTCAATGCAACAACATCCATCAGTTGTCCAAGTGTGAATCTGCCCTAACCCCCTAGACACCCTGCTCATTGCAACAACATCCATCAGTTGTCCAAGTGTGAAGCTGCCCTAACTCCCTTCAATAACCGTCTAGACACCCTGCTCATTGCAACAACATCCATCAGTTGTCCAAGTGTGAATCTGCCCTAACCCCCTTCAATAACCGTCTAGACACCCTGCTCAATGCAACAACATCGTGTTTTATCTGTGGTAGAGCTCACATTTGCACACTAATACGACTAATTCAGATTCACACATAGTTTTTGTGGGTTTATACAGGACTTCTTGGAAGACAACAACACCATCACAACCTTAAAAGAACCCGTTACATGTTTAGGGGCCCACAAAGCGACTCCCCATAAATATAATAAACATACCCCTTCATTAACATCAGGGTGGGAAATTAAGACAACTTCCTAGTTACCCTAGGGCAACGACTGACTGAATGTCAGCTCGCCTTTCCAGTCAGTCTGCCTTCCTTTAGGGAATGTATCACCATTCATGTATATTTACCATACATTTTTCTTGTGCTACTCCCTCTTTGGATCCAATTTCATTGGTTTCCCACAAAATTATCCCTTAATTATCCTGGACACAGCAAACATTGCTACCTCCAACTGGCAACATCCATGTATGCTATGGTCTTTGTAAAATCTTCAATATCAAAGAGGAACCTGTTAAAGATATATGAAGTACACAAGTTGCTGGAAGTTTAAAACTGGTATTTGAACCTTATTGGACATACAATGGACCTAATGAATATTAGGTTGCCCCAGGCAACCAGAAACTCTAAAGATCATATTTAAAGTCGGCAGTTTTATTCCTAACTTGATGACCAAATATTTCAAAAATGTTTTGCCTTTTATGACCTCAAAATGCAAATGATTTCCTGAATCATTTGGGGCCTATGAGTTCTGGTCGCACCCACTGGTCAAACTGTTTATCAGCTAAGTAACCCAGAGTTAGCGCTGCTTCTTTGAGAGTTGTGCCTTTAGCATGGGCATATTTAGCTTATCTTTGCTGCTCTTGTCGTAGCCTCATATGTTGATTCAAGGCTGTTACTAACATCAAAGACTCATTCAGGTATCTGGGCACAAGACAAACAAAACCATTAACACCATTAATCATTAATCATATAAATGTTGGAAAACTGGTATGTCAAAGATTTAGCCAATCAACATTGTCCATCACAATCCCTAATTGACCAATCAGATTCATTGAACAAAAATGTTCACACTTTTCCCATGACTTAGACTCATCATTGAGCTGAAACTTTCACAGGTTAGTTGTTAACTCATATTTAGAGGTCTCCAACCGCTTCTTCAAGACCTCCACATCTTCTTATTGTTTTGGTTGATAATTGTCATTGTATATTGTAATAAAGTGGAAAACAAACCAAACCGAACCCACTAAAACCAGAAAATACAACAATACAGCAACACACCTATTTATTGTGTCCTTATTTAAGTACAATTCCAGCCACACACTTTGTAGTGAATGAAGCATATGCATCTCCGAGAAGATTTGACTGAGCGTAGAACGCTGGAGACAATCATAGGCATGAATACATTGAGTTCAAAATGGCCATTGCAACCACCAACAGTGACAGCAGTCTGGTTACCAATGACCTGGGCTGCTACCATAGTGATCGCCTCACATTGGGTCGGGTTGACTTTACCTGAAGGGAAGATTACATTAGACAATTATTATTGAATCAGTGTAATTTCCCAAAACGCAAGTAGGTATCTTCTCAAACAGCGCATATATTTGCATAAATTAAGATGATTTGTTCTTTGTACTAACACAACAAGCTCATTGGTTCAACAGACCTGGCATTATGCTGCTTCCTGGCTCATTCTCTGGCAGACCAAGCTCACCCAGTCCACACCTTGGCCCTGACCCCAGGAACCGAATGTCATTTGCTATCTTCATGATGCTGCATGCCAGAACGTTGAGGGCGCCGTGAACTTCTACAAGAGCGTCTCGTGCAGCTAAAGCTTCAAACTTGTTGGGGGCGGTTACAAACGGGATACCTGGAGAATGGGGAGGAAAATGATGTGAGGTACTGTACGAGGGAAAAGTCACATGGGCACAATAAAAATGCTTTTAAAATAGTTGCCCATGTGGCAGTTTTCTTTTTGTAAACATTTTTACCATTTGTTTTCAATTTAAATGAACTATTGAGCTAAATCCTTCACAGGTTAATTGTTTCATGTATATCTTGATTCAAAGAAAAAAAATTCTTGTAAAAGCAGTGAACGATTTGATAAACAAAATTCAAAAATGCTTTTCAATATTTATATTACATACACAAACTAATATTTCTGCCTATTGGTCGAGCGGTTTAGTGCATCAGATTTGTGTTCTGATGGCTGAGTCGTCAGAATGTGGGTTCGAATCCCAACCGCGACCATGGTGCTTGTGTCCTTGAGCAAGACACTTTACCACAATTGCTTCTTCCACCCAGGGTAAATGGGTACCTGTGGAGGGCAGAGTTGGTTGTTGTGTTTGATTAGCCCTATATGCGCTGTAATGGCAGCAATTGAGCTGTATACTCCCAGGGAGCTGAGATGGTTTCAGGAATGATTTATGAGCCTGATGAGCAGGGTAATAATATAATGCGCCTTGAGCACCAGTTTGGTGGATACATGCACTATATAAGTCCATATTATTATTAGCGAAGTAAAACATGTTTAGCGCCCCCGCCGCTTCCTTTTGGGGGCGCATGGATTTTAATTTTTTTACCAATTCAAAATGAGATTAAAAACGTAAAATGTCAACCGATCCATCGGAAAAAAAATACTTGCAAGTCAGAACTTGATTTATAGATTATGTTGGTCCAGTCAACCGTGCAATTGTGCAATCTCCAGTCCAAGTATGACGTTTGCATGGCCCCATCCGTGTGTTTCGGTTTATTTCCCCGTGCGGTAAGCCACCCTTTGTGTACTACCATGGAGCTATGGTACTACTAACGTTAGTCTGATTTCCCGGACCGGATACATACATTTTATCGTCGACGCTGCCAAGTCAGGAACAGACGGTATGAGCTCATGCAAGAGTGCGCGCCGCATGTTCCATTAGACTCGGGACAAGTCGTTAGACAGTCGCTTTTGTCTGTAGGCGCCACCGTATATACCAGTGCAGAACGCTGTTGAAGCTGCGGCAACTAAACTCGGCTAATTATCGACTTGATTTCAAGTCTAACGTCCATGAATGACGTGATTTCTTACAACCACATGACGTAGACAGCTAGCTGCATGATCGGCTGATGTTGTTAGCACTTTTGAAAAAAATAGTTTTTTCCCCATGATGGTCAGCCGATATCGTTGTTCGCTGACTACAAGCAAAACTAGATTTGGCAAGTGGCTAATTCATAACTAGTTGGGAAAACAATGTTTGGAATTTTTAAGAAAGCACTACAGAACACGGATGGAACTCAAGTTCAATGCATTTTATTTTCTAACTTTAAATTTATTTTTGTGAAAGTGAGCTACAGGGTTTTTAATACTGAACAAACTATTTAATAAAACCACTGTAAACATGTTCAATGTCTTGTCCAACATATTTCTTTCATTATTGTGTGTTTGAACAGTGGAAAACCAATAGTTGTTCGAAATTTAAAAAGAATGGCTGCCATCTTGAAAATAAAAATAAAAATAAAAGCCCCTCCTCCTTCCTTTTTTCAGAAACCTGGACACTATGTTTTTTTTTTACTCGCCTTATTATTATTAAAATTTGGAACTAATTGTTCTCATGGATAAAACAGATACCTGTTTGACTCTTGATAGTTTCAGCTACCTTCTCTGCAAAACCAACCCCAGATTCAACCCTGTTCCTACAGCAGTGCCACCTGTAAGAAACAAATAAAATGCAAATTAATTCCACTTCAGTTTCAAGTTCAGGAACACTGGCAAATACCTGATAACAAAATCCCCATTTTATTTCCTGAAAGATATCTTGATAGAGCAACTAGAATCAGCAGTGCTGGTTTAGTTACCTGCGCTAGCTGGTAGAGTCTTGTAGTGTATCTCCTACCTAGCTATGCCATTGGCAATCTGGATTTGTATCCGCCAAACTCTTGACCAAGAGTCAATGGGTAGCATCCTGTTAAAAACACAAAATTCAGGTCCTGACAATATATGAAAAGTGTTCTTAACTCACAACTTTTTTAACTGGTTCAAAAAAAAGAATGAATTAGTATTCGATCTATACAACAATGTTGGGATAGTTTTGGGTGGCAAATGTTTGCAATGACATTCATTGGAGGGTGTGCCAACAGTGTCTGGCCAGAATTACAGGTATTCTTTATATTGCAATGGACAACATCCTTCTTGATATGGTAACTAGCTAGCTCTATCTCCTACCTCATAGCAATTCTCTAACAACTTGCCCCACTGGCCAAAAATAGTCAATTGCTAGAGCAACTTTCCCTGGGGAGAGTAATATTTTGTCTGGCTGATTGGTTTTGAACTGCCTGTTGATTTGCCAAATTGACTATTTTGACCTTCCTAGTGCTTAAAGGCATGGCATGGCTGGTGCAGACTCAATTTGACAATTGTAGTAAGAAATAGCTGATACTTCAGATACCCATACCTGAGTATGCTCGACAATCTTCACAATATCTTTGAATTCTTCCTCTTCTTCTCAAGGGCAGCATGGAGTAGGTGTAACCCTGGTAACAAGCACCTGTGGATCGCCATAGCAACAGCTATATGCATGGCACTGGAAAGGCATCATTGGAGCTCTATAAAGGAAGGCCATTTTAAGAATTTTTAAGTTTTAAGAATTTTATAAGAATTATTTTTAGAAGCACAAATTTGATGAACATACTTCCTGAAAGCCAGTCAGCTTTTACACTATCGGTAAAATGTCTGTGAATGCATCCATACATTATAAGAATCAAGAAATATGTATTAGAAACAAATCTGTCAGAAACAAATGAACAAAGGTATTCATTCTAATCTGGATTTTTTTGTAAGACACAAATGCATCTCGAAATTATTTTTACTCATATTACTAAACATGATAGCACAAAGGCACCTAAATTGTGTTCTCACAGAAAAGCCCCTCGTGTGTTAAAGGTAGCATGAACATTTAAAATTTTTAAACAATCCACTCTATCTATAGTTTATATAAAAAGAGACTGCCAATTTTGTTTAAACTGCCCAGAAGCATGGAGAATTGGTAAATTTGTATCTACATAAAATAGGTTCTTTAAAACTGCTTGGCCATGTCACATCTTACTTGACTCTTATTAACATCATCATTGGGGTGGATCGAGATTTGCTGCCCAGTACACCACCCATCATCTCAATAGACCGGTTACTTATCACCTCATTGACATTCATGTTAGTCTGGGTACCAGACCCAGTCTGCCAGATTACCAAAGGAAAGTGCTCATCTAACTTCCGCTTCGAGCTGTGTGAGAAAAAAAATTAAAGGAAACAACAAAAATAAGAGTTACACCAAGAAAACATTCTTTCCCTTTAAATTTAAAAGACAAAATGCATCCCCATGATCCAAATACCTGGGTGCAAAATTAAGCAAAATAACTAGTTTTCCCAGGACAGCCACCAACTGATTTTCAATGCTCCCTCCGCTCCCCCCACCTTTGACAACAAAATGCCACTGTAAATTACCTCTTTAGCTGCCTTGATAATGTAGTCAGCTTTCTCTGTACTAAGTCCATATTCTTTATTCACCTGGGCTGCAGCCCCTTTAAACACACCGAATGCTCTAATCAGAGGCACCTATGGTAAATCAACACCAGTTTTTATCCATTATCATCAGAAAGTATTTCTTAAAAGCCCTATACGCTATTGGAAATCTAAAAAACAAAACATAAGTGATCACAATCTTATATAAAACTAGTGTAAATTGTATGATGGTAACAAACATCCCTTGAAATCTTTCAGTCTGATCAATATGCAAATAAGGCTTTGGAATTGACTGTAGTGGGAAATGGTAAATTTGACAAATACACTGTCTGAGTAATAATTTGTTCCATTTAAACAACTGAATATAAAGACACAAGTAACACAGCAAATGGGACACTTCTGAGACGATAGGTGGTAGGAGACAAAATTGGTACAGGAAGTCTGGTGCCACCTAGCGTCCTCAATAGTCTCTTGTTGGAACTCACTGGCATCTTCTCTTTTCTCCTCCAATGTCAAAGTTCATGAAGGAACAGCTGTGTTCATAGTATTTGTAGGCTGGAACCTCCAAATCACCAAAAGTGTCCGTTTCAGTTCGAATTCTTTAGACTGGAAAATGAAGGAAACAAGTTGTAAAATTGTTTATATCTCTAAAGCCATAATATACTACTCAAAACAATTTTGGGAACACCGGATTTTAACATCAAATAGGTTTGAAATGTTCCATGAACCGGATTTTCATTTGCAACCCCTCTCTTTCAGTAGTCATGTCATAAAATGTGTAATCACTACATGCATCCTTTATCATCTGTTTCATTGTGCAGTTGTTTCTCATCAATTCTGTGAAACATTGTGTTTATCTGAAAAATGACCTTGCTTTAACTGAGATTATTCCGGTGTTCCCTAAATTGTTTTGAGTAGTATACATAAATGTCTCATCAATCATATGCTATCACATTAGTAACATTTGTCTCATCAATCATGTGTATCACATAACAATAACATTTGTGATATAATATCCAAATGAGTTTCTGTCATTGGAAGATATATATTCCACAGTAGAATAAATACCAACTATTTGAATGTATTTTCACTATTTTCTCTTTTAATTACGATACATTGAATTAAGCTGAAACTTTCACAGGTTGGTTTTTATACATATATCTTGATGGATGCATTTAAAGACATTTTACCAGCAGTGAATACCAGTTTTCAAGGCATTTTTATTTTTATGATACATAGTTATTACTTTCACTGCAACATAATAAATAAAGCCCCAATTGTTTTTAGTCATGAGAAAGCGGAAGTGTAAGCAATCTATCCAAATAATCCTAAGTATAACTTATAAGTATAACATTAACAGTTACTGATTTAGAGTATAGAGGATCGCGGCAAAGAACTTGACGAACATTTCTTGTGTTTACGTGAAACAACTAGTTACAAATACCATGTTTCTTGAGTCTTGACAACACGAAGTTCCAGTTCTCAGTGAAGCCAACAATTTTCGCCGCACAAAGTTCAAGGAAATGGTAATCATTTATTTGGGGGAAATTTTAGTATCTTTGAGAAGTAACCCACACTTTGCCCGGTGTTATAATGGTAAACGGGACCACATGCATAATGCAATGCACGCTTGCATTTTGGGTAGACGAATTTACATTAAACTCACTAATGAAAGTATACTTATATAGATTTAGCTAATTACCAACCTAATA
>JAQQFT010000560.1:0-23560 GCA_029582265.1 Zoroaster sp. YZ-2022 | reverse complement strand
TCGAGGGGGGAGAACCTAAGCTTTAATTTAGATATCAATTTTATCTGCCTCCCTTAAAAACTTGAAAAGTTATTCCCAACCTTAGAAATGTTTCTTTCGTAACAGTGTACAGTGCTGTATTGTTTTCTGTGAAACCGCATGCAAGTTGACCGTATTTTACAGGGGCTAAGTGTCCATGGAGGCCGTTTAAGGTATGAAGACATTATCCAAATTCAAAGATTTTGTGTTTTTCGAGAGGGGAGAACCTAAGCTTTAATTTAGATATCAATTTATCTGCCTCCTTTAAAAACTTGAAAAGTTATTCCCAACCTTAGAAATGTTTCTTTCGTAACAGTGTACAGTGCTGTATTGTTTTCTGTGAAACCGCATGCAAGTTGACCGTATTTTACAGGGGCTAAGTGTCCATGGAGGCCGTTTAAGGTATGAAGACATTATCCAAATTCAAAGATTTTGTGTTTTTCGAGAGGGAGAACCTAAGCTTTAATTTAGATATCAATTTTATCTGCCTCCCTTAAAAACTTGAAAAGTTATTCCCAACCTTAGAAATGTTTCTTTCGTAACAGTGTACAGTGCTGTATTGTTTTCTGTGAAACCGCATGCAAGTTGACCGTATTTTACAGTGGGCTAGGTGACCATGGAGGACGTTTAAGGTATGAAGACATTATCAATATTCTAAGATTTTGTTTTTTTCCGAGAGGGGAGAACCTAAGCTTTAATTGAGATATCAATTTTATCTGCCTCCCTTAAAAACTTGAAAAGTTATTCCCAACCTTAGAAATGTTTCTTTCGTAACAGTGTACAGTGCTGTATTGTTTTCTGTGAAACCGCATGCAAGTTGACCGTATTTTACAGGGGCCTAAGTGTGCATGGAGGCCGTTTATGGTATGAAGACATTATCCAAATTCAAAGATTTTGTGTTTTCGAGGGGAGAACCTAAGCTTTAATTTAGATATCAATTTTATCTGCCTCCCTTAAAAATTTGAAAAGTTATTCCCAACCTTAGAAATGTTTCTTTCGTAACAGTGTACAGTGCTGTATTGTTTTCTGTGAAACCGCATGCAAGTTGACCGTATTTTACAGGTGGCTAAGTGTCCATGGAGGCCGTTTAAGGTATGAAGACATTATCAAAAATCAAAGATTTTGTGATTTTCCGAGAGGGAGAACCTAAGCTTTAATTTAGATATCAATTCCCATAAAAACTTGAAAAGTTATTCCCAACCTTAGAAATGTTTCTTTCGTAACAGTGTACAGTGCTGTATTGTTTTCTGTGAAACCGCATGCAAGTTGACCGTATTTTACAGGGGGCTAAGTGTCCATGGAGGCCGTTTAAGGTATGAAGACATTATCCAAATTCAAAGATTTTGTGTTTTTCCGAGAGGGAGAACCTAAGCTTTAATTTAGATATCAATTTTATCTGCCTCCCTTAAAAACTTGAAAAGTTATTCCCAACCTTAGAAATGTTTCTTTCGTAACAGTGTACAGTGCTGTATTGTTTTCTGTGAAACCGCATGCAAGTTGACCGTATTTTACAGGGGCTAAGTGTCCATGGAGGCCGTTTAAGGTATGAAGACATTATCCAAATTCAAAGATTTTGTGTTTTTCGAGAGGAGTACCTAAGCTTTAATTTAGATATCAATTTTATCTGCCTCCCTTAAAAACTTGAAAAGTTATTCCCAACCTTAGAAATGTTTCTTTCGTAACAGTGTACAGTGCTGTATTGTTTTCTGTGAAACCGCATGCAAGTTGACCGTATTTTACAGGGGCTAAGTGTCCATGGAGGCCGTTTAAGGTATGAAGACATTATCCAAATTCAAAAGATTTTGTGTTTTCCGAGAGGAGAACCTAAGCTTTAATTTAGATATCAATTTTATCTGCCTCCCTTAAAAACTTGAAAAGTTATTCCCAACCTTAGAAATGTTTCTTTCGTAACAGTGTACAGTGCTGTATTGTTTTCTGTGAAACCGCATGCAAGTTGACCGTATTTTACAGGGGCTAAGTGTCCATGGAGGCCGTTTAAGGTATGAAGACATTATCCAAATTCAAAGATTTTGTGTTTTCCGAGAGGAGAACCTAAGCTTTAATTTAGATATCAATTTTATCTGCCTCCCTTAAAAACTTGAAAAGTTATTCCCAACCTTAGAAATGTTTCTTTCGTAACAGTGTACAGTGCTGTATTGTTTTCTGTGAAACCGCATGCAAGTTGACCGTATTTTACAGGGGGCTAAGTGTCCATGGAGGCCGTTTAAGGTATGAAGACATTATCCAAATTCAAAGATTTTGTGTTTTTCCGAGAGGAGAACCTAAGCTTTAATTTAGATATCAATTTTATCTGCCTCCCTTAAAAATTGAAAAGTTATTCCCAACCTTAGAAATGTTTCTTTCGTAACAGTGTACAGTGCTGTATTGTTTTCTGTGAAACCGCATGCAAGTTGACCGTATTTTACAGGGGCTAAGTGTCCATGGAGGCCGTTTAAGGTATGAAGACATTATCCAAATTCAAAGATTTTGTGTTTTCCGAGAGGAGAACCTAAGCTTTAATTTAGATATCAATTTAATCTGCATCCTTAAAAACTTGAAAAGTTATTCCCAACCTTAGAAATGTTTCTTTCGTAACAGTGTACAGTGCTGTATTGTTTTCTGTGAAACCGCATGCAAGTTGACCGTATTTTACAGGGGCTAAGTGTCCATGGAGGCCGTTTAAGGTATGAAGACATTATCCAAATTCAAAGATTTTGTGTTTTTCGAGAGGAGAACCTAAGCTTTAATTTAGATATCAATTTTATCTGCCTCCCTTAAAAACTTGAAAAGTTATTCCCAACCTTAGAAATGTTTCTTTCGTAACAGTGTACAGTGCTGTATTGTTTTCTGTGAAACCGCATGCAAGTTGACCGTATTTTACAGGGGCTAAGTGTCCATGGAGGCCGTTTAAGGTATGAAGACATTATCCAAATTCAAAGATTTTGTGTTTTTCGAGAGGAGAACCTAAGCTTTAATTTAGATATCAATTTTATCTGCCTCCTTAAAAACTTGAAAAGTTATTCCCAACCTTAGAAATGTTTCTTTCGTAACAGTGTACAGTGCTGTATTGTTTTCTGTGAAACCGCATGCAAGTTGACCGTATTTTACAGGGGCTAAGTGTCCATGGAGGCCGTTTAAGGTATGAAGACATTATCCAAATTCAAAGATTTTGTGTTTTTCCGAGAGGGAGAACCTAAGCTTTAATTTAGATATCAATTTTATCTGCCTCCCTTAAAAACTTGAAAAGTTATTCCCAACCTTAGAAATGTTTCTTTCGTAACAGTGTACAGTGCTGTATTGTTTTCTGTGAAACCGCGTGCAAGTTGACCGTATTTTACAGGGGCTAAGTGTCCATGGAGGCCGTTTAAGGTATGAAGACATTATCCAAATTCAAAGATTTTGTGTTTTTCCGAGAGGGAGAACCTAAGCTTTAATTTAGATATCAATTTTATCTGCCTCCCTTAAAAACTTGAAAAGTTATTACCAACCTTAGAAATGTTTCTTTCGTAACAGTGTACAGTGCTGTATTGTTTTCTGTGAAACCGCATGCAAGTTGACCGTATTTTACAGGGGCTAAGTGTCCATGGAGGCCGTTTAAGGTATGAAGACATTATCCAAATTCAAAGATTTTGTGTTTTTCCGAGAGGAGAACCTAAGCTTTAATTTAGATATCAATTTTATCTGCCTCCCTTAAAAACTTGAAAAGTTATTCCCAACCTTAGAAATGTTTCTTTCGTAACAGTGTACAGTGCTGTATTGTTTTCTGTGAAACCGCATGCAAGTTGACCGTATTTTACAGGGGCTAAGTGTCCATGGAGGCCGTTTAAGGTATGAAGACATTATCCAAATTCAAAGATTTTGTGTTTTTCCGAGAGGAGAACCTAAGCTTTAATTTAGATATCAATTTATCTGCCTCCTTAAAAACTTGAAAAGTTATTCCCAACCTTAGAAATGTTTCTTTCGTAACAGTGTACAGTGCTGTATTGTTTTCTGTGAAACCGCATGCAAGTTGACCGTATTTTACAGGGGCTAAGTGTCCATGGAGGCCGTTTAAGGTATGAAGACATTATCCAAATTCAAAGATTTTGTGTTTTTCCGAGAGGAGAACCTAAGCTTTAATTTAGATATCAATTTTATCTGCCTCCCTTAAAAACTTGAAAAGTTATTCCCAACCTTAGAAATGTTTCTTTCGTAACAGTGTACAGTGCTGTATTGTTTTCTGTGAAACCGCATGCAAGTTGACCGTATTTTACAGGGGCTAAGTGTCCATGGAGGCCGTTTAAGGTATGAAGACATTATCCAAATTCAAAAGATTTTGTGTTTTCCGAGAGGAGAACCTAAGCTTTAATTTAGATATCAATTTTATCTGCCTCCCTTAAAAACTTGAAAAGTTATTCCCAACCTTAGAAATGTTTCTTTCGTAACAGTGTACAGTGCTGTATTGTTTTCTGTGAAACCGCATGCAAGTTGACCGTATTTTACAGGGGGCTAAGTGTCCATGGAGGCCGTTTAAGGTATGAAGACATTATCCAAATTCAAAGATTTTGTGTTTTTCGAAGAGGGGAGAACCTAAGCTTTAATTTAGATATCAATTTTATCTGCCTCCCTTAAAAACTTGAAAAGTTATTCCCAACCTTAGAAATGTTTCTTTCGTAACAGTGTACAGTGCTGTATTGTTTTCTGTGAAACCGCATGCAAGTTGACCGTATTTTACAGGGGCTAAGTGTCCATGGAGGCCGTTTAAGGTATGAAGACATTATCCAAATTCAAAGATTTTGTGTTTTTCCGAGAGGAGAACCTAAGCTTTAATTTAGATATCAATTTTATCTGCCTCCTTAAAAAACTTGAAAAGTTATTCCCAACCTTAGAAATGTTTCTTTCGTAACAGTGTACAGTGCTGTATTGTTTTCTGTGAAACCGCATGCAAGTTGACCGTATTTTACAGGGGCTAAGTGTCCATGGAGGCCGTTTAAGGTACGAAATAATTATCCAAATTCAAAAGATTTTGTGTTTTTCCGAGAGGGGAGAACCTAAGCTTTAATTTAGATATCAATTTTATCTGCCTCCATTAAAAACTTGAAAAGTTATTCCCAACCTTAGAAATGTTTCTTTCGTAACAGTGTACAGTGCTGTATTGTTTTCTGTGAAACCGCATGCAAGTTGACCGTATTTTACAGGGGCTAAGTGTCCATGGAGGCCGTTTAAGGTATGAAGACATTATCCAAATTCAAAGATTTTGTGTTTTTCGAGAGGGAGAACCTAAGCTTTAATTTAGATATCAATTTTATCTGCCTCCTTAAAAACTTGAAAAGTTATTCCCAACCTTAGAAATGTTTCTTTCGTAACAGTGTACAGTGCTGTATTGTTTTCTGTGAAACCGCATGCAAGTTGACCGTATTTTACAGGGGCTAAGTGTCCATGGAGGCCGTTTAAGGTATGAAGACATTATCCAAATTCAAAGATTTTGTGTTTTCCGAGAGGAGAACCTAAGCTTTAATTTAGATATCAATTTATCTGCCTCCCTTAAAAACTTGAAAAGTTATTCCCAACCTTAGAAATGTTTCTTTCGTAACAGTGTACAGTGCTGTATTGTTTTCTGTGAAACCGCATGCAAGTTGACCGTATTTTACAGGGGCTAAGTGTCCATGGAGGCCGTTTAAGGTATGAAGACATTATCCAAATTCAAAGATTTTGTGTTTTTCCGAGAGGTTAGAACCTAAGCTTTAATTTAGATATCAATTTTATCTGCCTCCCTTAAAAACTTGAAAAGTTATTCCCAACCTTAGAAATGTTTCTTTCGTAACAGTGTACAGTGCTGTATTGTTTTCTGTGAAACCGCATGCAAGTTGACCGTATTTTACAGGGGGCTAAGTGTCCATGGAGGCCGTTTAAGGTATGAAGACATTATCCAAATTCAAAGCTAAGCTTTAATTTAGATATCAATTTTATCTGCCTCCCTTAAAAACTTGAAAAGTTATTCCCAACCTTAGAAATGTTTCTTTCGTAACAGTGTACAGTGCTGTATTGTTTTCTGTGAAACCGCATGCAAGTTGACCGTATTTTACAGTGTGCTAAGTGTCCATGGAGGCCGTTTAAGGTATGAAGACATTATCCAAATTCAAAGATTTTGTGTTTTTCCGAGAGGGAGAACCTAAGCTTTAATTTAGATATCAATTTTATCTGCCTCCCTTAAAAACTTGAAAAGTTATTCCCAACCTTAGAAATGTTTCTTTCGTAACAGTGTACAGTGCTGTATTGTTTTCTGTGAAACCGCATGCAAGTTGACCGTATTTTACAGGGGCTAAGTGTCCATGGAGGCCGTTTAAGGTATGAAGACATTATCCAAATTCAAAGATTTTGTGTTTTTCGAGAGGAGAACCTAAGCTTTAATTTAGATATCAATTTTATCTGCCTCCCTTAAAAACTTGAAAAGTTATTCCCAACCTTAGAAATGTTTCTTTCGTAACAGTGTACAGTGCTGTATTGTTTTCTGTGAAACCGCATGCAAGTTGACCGTATTTTACAGGGGGCTAAGTGTCCATGGAGGCCGTTTAAGGTATGAAGACATTATCCAAATTCAAAGATTTTGTGTTTTTCGAGAGTGGAGAACCTAGCTTTAATTTAGATATCAATTTATATCTGCCTCCCTTAAAAACTTGAAAAGTTATTCCCAACCTTAGAAATGTTTCTTTCGTAACAGTGTACAGTGCTGTATTGTTTTCTGTGAAACCGCATGCAAGTTGACCGTATTTTACAGGGGCTAAGTGTCCATGGAGGCCGTTTAAGGTATGAAGACATTATCCAAAATTCAAAGATTTTGTGTTTTTCCGAGAGTTGAGAACCTAAGCTTTAATTTAGATATCAATTTTATCTGCCTCCCTTAAAAACTTGAAAAGTTATTCCCAACCTTAGAAATGTTTCTTTCGTAACAGTGTACAGTGCTGTATTGTTTTCTGTGAAACCGCATGCAAGTTGACCGTATTTTACAGGGTGCTAAGTGTCCATGGAGTCCGTTTAAGGTATGAAGACATTATCCAAATTCAAAGATTTTGTGTTTTTCCGAGAGGGGAGAACCTAAGCTTTAATTTAGATATCAATTTTATCTGCCTCCATTAAAAACTTGAAAAGTTATTCCCAACCTTAGAAATGTTTCTTTCGTAACAGTGTACAGTGCTGTATTGTTTTCTGTGAAACCGCATGCAAGTTGACCGTATTTTACAGGGGCTAAGTGTCCATGGAGGCCGTTTAAGGTATGAAGACATTATCCAAATTCAAAGATTTTGTGTTTTCCGAGAGGAGAACCTAAGCTTTAATTTAGATATCAATTTTATCTGCCTCCCTTAAAAACTTGAAAAGTTATTCCCAACCTTAGAAATGTTTCTTTCGTAACAGTGTACAGTGCTGTATTGTTTTCTGTGAAACCGCATGCAAGTTGACCGTATTTTACAGGGGCTAAGTGTCCATGGAGGCCGTTTAAGGTATGAAGACATTATCCAAATTCAAAGATTTTGTGTTTTTCCGAGAGGGAGAACCTAAGCTTTAATTTAGATATCAATTTTATCTGCCTCCCTTAAAAACTTGAAAAGTTATTCCCAACCTTAGAAATGTTTCTTTCGTAACAGTGTACAGTGCTGTATTGTTTTCTGTGAAACCGCATGCAAGTTGACCGTATTTTACAGGGCTAAGTGTCCATGGAGGCCGTTTAAGGTATGAAGACATTATCCAAATTCAAAGATTTTGTGTTTTTCGAGAGGACAACCTAAGCTTTAATTTAGATATCAATTTTATCTGCCTCCCTAAAAAACTTGAAAAGTTATTCCCAACCTTAGAAATGTTTCTTTCGTAACAGTGTACAGTGCTGTATTGTTTTCTGTGAAACCGCATGCAAGTTGACCGTATTTTACAGGGGATAAGTGTCCATGGAGGCCGTTTAAGGTATGAAGACATTATCCAAATTCAAAGATTTTGTGTTTTTCCGAGAGGAGAACCTAAGCTTTAATTTAGATATCAATTTTATCTGCCTCCCTTAAAAACTTGAAAAGTTATTCCCAACCTTAGAAATGTTTCTTTCGTAACAGTGTACAGTGCTGTATTGTTTTCTGTGAAACCGCATGCAAGTTGACCGTATTTTACAGGGGCTAAGTGTCCATGGAGGCCGTTTAAGGTATGAAGACATTATCCAAATTCAAAGATTTTGTGTTTTTCCGAGAGGGAGAACCTAAGCTTTAATTTAGATATCAATTTTATCTGCCTCCCTTAAAAACTTGAAAAGTTATTCCCAACCTTAGAAATGTTTCTTTCGTAACAGTGTACAGTGCTGTATTGTTTTCTGTGAAACCGCATGCAAGTTGACCGTATTTTACAGGGGCTAAGTGTCCATGGAGGCCGTTTAAGGTATGAAGACATTATCCAAATTCAAAGATTTTGTGTGTTTTCCGAGAGGGAAACCTAAGCTTTAATTTAGATATCAATTTATCTGCCTCCCTTAAAAACTTGAAAAGTTATTCCCAACCTTAGAAATGTTTCTTTCGTAACAGTGTACAGTGCTGTATTGTTTTCTGTGAAACCGCATGCAAGTTGACCGTATTTTACAGGGGCTAAGTGTCCATGGAGGCCGTTTAAGGTATGAAGACATTATCCAAATTCAAAGATTTTGTGTTTTTCGAGAGGAGAACCTAAGCTTTAATTTAGATATCAATTTTATCTGCCTCCTTAAAAACTTGAAAAGTTATTCCCAACCTTAGAAATGTTTCTTTCGTAACAGTGTACAGTGCTGTATTGTTTTCTGTGAAACCGCATGCAAGTTGACCGTATTTTACAGGGGCTAAGTGTCCATGGAGGCCGTTTAAGGTATGAAGACATTATCCAAATTCAAAGATTTTGTGTTTTTAGAAGAGTGGAGAACCTAAGCTTTAATTTAGATATCAATTTTATCTGCCTCCCTTAAAAACTTGAAAAGTTATTCCCAACCTTAGAAATGTTTCTTTCGTAACAGTGTACAGTGCTGTATTGTTTTCTGTGAAACCGCATGCAAGTTGACCGTATTTTACAGGGGGCTAAGTGTCCATGGAGGCCGTTTAAGGTATGAAGACATTATCCAAATTCAAAGATTTTGTATTTACGAGAAGGGAGAACCTAATCTTTAATTTAGATATAAATTTTCTCTGCCTGACATAAAAACTTGAAAAGTTATTCCCAACCTTAGAAATGTTTCTTTCGTAACAGTGTACAGTGCTGTATTGTTTTCTGTGAAACCGCATGCAAGTTGACCGTATTTTACAGGCGGCTAAGTGTCCATGGAGGCCGTTTAAGGTATGAAGACATTATCCAAATTAAAAGATTTTGTGTTTTTCCGAGAGGAAGGAACCTAAGCTTTAATTTAGATATCAATTTTATCTGCCTCCCTTAAAAACTTGAAAAGTTATTCCCAACCTTAGAAATGTTTCTTTCGTAACAGTGTACAGTGCTGTATTGTTTTCTGTGAAACCGCATGCAAGTTGACCGTATTTTACAGGGGCTAAGTGTCCATGGAGGCCGTTTAAGGTATGAAGACATTATCCAAATTCAAAGATTTTGTGTTTTTCCGAGTGGGGAGAACCTAAGCTTTAATTTAGATATCAATTTTATCTGCCTCCCTTAAAAACTTGAAAAGTTATTCCCAACCTTAGAAATGTTTCTTTCGTAACAGTGTACAGTGCTGTATTGTTTTCTGTGAAACCGCATGCAAGTTGACCGTATTTTACAGGGGGCTAAGTGTCCATGGAGGCCGTTTAAGGTATGAAGACATTATCCAAATTCAAAGATTTTGTGTTTTTCCGAGAGGAGAACCTAAGCTTTAATTTAGATATCAATTTTATCTGCCTCCCTTAAAAACTTGAAAAGTTATTCCCAACCTTAGAAATGTTTCTTTCGTAACAGTGTACAGTGCTGTATTGTTTTCTGTGAAACCGCATGCAAGTTGACCGTATTTTACAGGGGCTAAGTGTCCATGGAGGCCGTTTAAGGTATGAAGACATTATCCAAATTCAAAGATTTTGTGTTTTTCGAGAGGAGAACCTAAGCTTTAATTTAGATATCAATTTTATCTGCCTCCCTTAAAAACTTGAAAAGTTATTCCCAACCTTAGAAATGTTTCTTTCGTAACAGTGTACAGTGCTGTATTGTTTTCTGTGAAACCGCATGCAAGTTAACCGTATTTTACAGGGGGCTAAGTGTCCATGGAGGCCGTTTAAGGTATGAAGACATTATCCAAATTCAAAGATTTTGTGTTTTTCCGAGAGGAGAACCTAAGCTTTAATTTAGATATCAATTTTATCTGCCTCCTTAAAAACTTGAAAAGTTATTCCCAACCTTAGAAATGTTTCTTTCGTAACAGTGTACAGTGCTGTATTGTTTTCTGTGAAACCGCATGCAAGTTGACCGTATTTTACAGGGGCTAAGTGTCCATGGAGGCCGTTTAAGGTATGAAGACATTATCCAAATTCAAAGATTTTGTGTTTTTCCGAGAGGAGAACCTAAGCTTTAATTTAGATATCAATTTATCTGCCTCCCTTAAAAACTTGAAAAGTTATTCCCAACCTTAGAAATGTTTCTTTCGTAACAGTGTACAGTGCTGTATTGTTTTCTGTGAAACCGCATGCAAGTTGACCGTATTTTACAGGGGCTAAGTGTCCATGGAGGCCGTTTAAGGTATGAAGACATTATCCAAATTCAAAGATTTTGTGTTTTCCGAGAGGAGAACCTAAGCTTTAATTTAGATATCAATTTTATCTGCCTCCCTTAAAAACTTGAAAAGTTATTCCCAACCTTAGAAATGTTTCTTTCGTAACAGTGTACAGTGCTGTATTGTTTTCTGTGAAACCGCATGCAAGTTGACCGTATTTTACAGGGGCTAAGTGTCCATGGAGGCCGTTTAAGGTATGAAGACATTATCCAAATTCAAACATAACCTAAGCTTTAATTTAGATATCAATTTTATCTGCCTCCCTTAAAAACTTGAAAAGTTATTCCCAACCTTAGAAATGTTTCTTTCGTAACAGTGTACAGTGCTGTATTGTTTTCTGTGAAACCGCATGCAAGTTGACCGTATTTTACAGGGGCTAAGTGTCCATGGAGGCCGTTTAAGGTATGAAGACATTATCCAAATTCAAAGATTTTGTGTTTTTCGAGAGGAGAACCTAAGCTTTAATTTAGATATCAATTTATCTGCCTCCCTTAAAAACTTGAAAAGTTATTCCCAACCTTAGAAATGTTTCTTTCGTAACAGTGTACAGTGCTGTATTGTTTTCTGTGAAACCGCATGCAAGTTGACCGTTTAGGGGGCTAAGTGTCCATGGAGGCCGTTTAAGGTATGAAGACATTATCCAAATTCAAAGATTTTGTGTTTTTCCGAGAGGGAGAACCTAAGCTTTAATTTAGATATCAATTTTATCTGCCTCCCTTAAAAACTTGAAAAGTTATTCCCAACCTTAGAAATGTTTCTTTCGTAACAGTGTACAGTGCTGTATTGTTTTCTGTGAAACCGCATGCAAGTTGACCGTATTTTACAGGGGCTAAGTGTCCATGGAGGCCGTTTAAGGTATGAAGACATTATCCAAATTCAAAGATTTTGTGTTTTCCCGAGAGGGAGAACCTAAGCTTTAATTTAGATATCAATTTTATCTGCCTCCCTTAAAAACTTGAAAAGTTATTCCCAACCTTAGAAATGTTTCTTTCGTAACAGTGTACAGTGCTGTATTGTTTTCTGTGAAACCGCATGCAAGTTGACCGTATTTTACAGGATCTAAGTGTCCATGGAGGCCGTTTAAGGTATGAAGACATTATCCAAATTCAAAGATTTTGTGTTTTTCCGAGAGGGGAGAACCTAAGCTTTAATTTAGATATCAATTTTATCTGCCTCCCTAAAAAACTTGAAAAGTTATTCCCAACCTTAGAAATGTTTCTTTCGTAACAGTGTACAGTGCTGTATTGTTTTCTGTGAAACCGCATGCAAGTTGACCGTATTTTACAGGGGCTAAGTGTCCATGGAGGCCGTTTAAGGTATGAAGACATTATCTAAATTCAAAGATTTTTTGTTTTTCCGAGAGGAGAACCTAAGCTTTAATTTAGATATCAATTTTATCTCCCTCCTTAAAAACTTGAAAAGTTATTCCCAACCTTAGAAATGTTTCTTTCGTAACAGTGTACAGTGCTGTATTGTTTTCTGTGAAACCGCATGCAAGTTGACCGTATTTTACAGGGGCTAAGTGTCCATGGAGGCCGTTTAAGGTATGAAGACATTATCCAAATTCAAAGATTTTGTGTTTTTCCGAGAGGAGAACCTAAGCTTTAATTTATATATCAAAGTTGACCGCCTGACTAAAAAACTTGAAAAGGTATTCCCAACCTTAGAAATGTTTCTTTCGTAACAGTGTACAGTGCTGTATTGTTTTCTGTGAAACCGCATGCAAGTTGACCGTATTTTATGGGGTGCTAAGTGTCCATGGAGGCCGTTTAAGGTATGAAGACATTATCCAAATTCAAAGATTTTGTGTTTTTCCGAGAGGGGAGAACCTAAGCTTTAATTTAGATATCATTTTTATCTGCCTCCCTTAAAAACTTGAAAAGTTATTCCCAACCTTAGAAATGTTTCTTTCGTAACAGTGTACAGTGCTGTATTGTTTTCTGTGAAACCGCATGCAAGTTGACCGTATTTTACAGGGGGCTAAGTGTCCATGGAGGCCGTTTAAGGTATGAAGACATTATCCAAATTCAAAGATTTTGTGTTTTTCCGAGACGGGAGAACCTAAGCTTTAATTTAGATATCAATTTTATCTGCCTCCTTAAAAACTTGAAAAGTTATTGCCAACCTTAGAAATGTTTCTTTCGTAACAGTGTACAGTGCTGTATTGTTTTCTGTGAAACCGCATGCAAGTTGACCGTATTTTACAGGGGCTAAGTGTCCATGGAGGCCGTTTAAGGTATGAAGACATTATCCAAATTCAAAGATTTTGTGTTTTTCCGAGAGGGAGAACCTAAGCTTTAATTTAGATATCAATTTTATCTGCCTCCTTAAAAACTTGAAAAGTTATTCCCAACCTTAGAAATGTTTCTTTCGTAACAGTGTACAGTGCTGTATTGTTTTCTGTGAAACCGCATGCAAGTTGACCGTATTTTACAGGGGCTAAGTGTCCATGGAGGCCGTTTAAGGTATGAAGACATTATCCAAATTCAAAGATTTTGTGTTTTTCCGAGAGGGGAGAACCTAAGCTTTAATTTAGATATCAATTTTATCTGCCTCCATCAAAAAACTTGAAAATTATTCCCAACCTTAGAAATGTTTCTTTCGTAACAGTGTACAGTGCTGTATTGTTTTCTGTGAAACCGCATGCAAGTTGACCGTATTTTACAGGGGGCTAAGTGTCCATGGAGGCCGTTTAAGGTATGAAGACATTATCCAAATTCAAAGATTTTGTGTTTTTCCGAGAGGAGAACCTAAGCTTTAATTTAGATATCAATTTTATCTGCTTCCTTTAAAAACTTGAAAAGTTATTCCAACCTTAGAAATGTTTCTTTCGTAACAGTGTACAGTGCTGTATTGTTTTCTGTGAAACCGCATGCAAGTTGACCGTATTTTACAGGGGGCTAAGTGTCCATGGAGGCCGTTTAAGGTATGAAGACATTATCCAAATTCAAAGATGTTGTGACAGAACCTAAGCTTTAATTTAGATATCAATTTTATCTGCCTCCCTTAAAAACTTGAAAAGTTATTCCCAACCTTAGAAATGTTTCTTTCGTAACAGTGTACAGTGCTGTATTGTTTTCTGTGAAACCGCATGCAAGTTGACCGTATTTTACAGGGGCTAAGTGTCCATGGAGGCCGTTTAAGGTATGAAGACATTATCCAAATTCAAAGATTTTTGTGTTTTCCGAGAGGAGAACCTAAGCTTTAATTTAGATATCAATTTATCTGCCTCCCTTAAAAACTTGAAAAGTTATTCCCAACCTTAGAAATGTTTCTTTCGTAACAGTGTACAGTGCTGTATTGTTTTCTGTGAAACCGCATGCAAGTTGACCGTATTTTACAGGGGCTAAGTGTCCATGGAGGCCGTTTAAGTATGAAGACATTATCCAAATTCAAAGATTTTGTGTTTTTCCGAGAGGAGAACCTAAGCTTTAAATTTAGATATCAATTTTATCTGCCTCCTTAAAAACTTGAAAAGTTATTCCCAACCTTAGAAATGTTTCTTTCGTAACAGTGTACAGTGCTGTATTGTTTTCTGTGAAACCGCATGCAAGTTGACCGTATTTTACAGGGGCTAAGTGTCCATGGAGGCCGTTTATGGTATGAAGAAATTATCCAAATTCAAAAGATGTTGTGTTTTCCGAGAGGTGAGAAACTAAGATTTTATATATATATGAATTTTTTCTGATTTCCTTAAAAACTTGAAAAGTTATTCCCAACCTTAGAAATGTTTCTTTCGTAACAGTGTACAGTGCTGTATTGTTTTCTGTGAAACAGCATGCAAGTTGACCGTATTTTACAGGGGGCTAAGTGTCCATGGGCCGTTTAAGGTATGAAGACATTATCCAAATTCAAAGATTTTGTGTTTTTTCGAGAGGGGAGTACCTTATCTTTAATTTTGATATAATTTTTATCTGCCTACCTTAAAAACTTGAAAAGTTATTCCCAACCTTAGTAATGTTTCTTTCGTAACAGTGTACAGTGCTGTATTGTTTTCTGTGAAACCGCATGCAAGTTGACCGTATTTTACATGAGGCTAAGTGTCCATGGAGGCCGTTTAGGTATGAAGACATTATCCAAATACAACGATTTTGTTTTTTTACAAGAGGGGAGAACCTAAGCTTTAATTTAGATATCAATTTTATCTGCCTCCCTTAAAAACTTGAAAAGTTATTCCCAACCTTAGAAATGTTTCTTTCGTAACAGTGTACAGTGCTGTATTGTTTTCTGTGAAACCACATGCAAGTTGACCGTATTTTACATGGGGCTAAGTGTCCACGGAGGCCGTTTAAGGTATGAAGACATTATCCAAATTCAAAGATTTTGTGTTTTTCCGAGAGGGGAGAACCTAAGCTTTAATTTAGATATCAATTTTATCTGCCTCCCTTAAAAACTTGAAAGTTATTCCCAACCTTAGAAATGTTTCTTTCGTAACAGTGTACAGTGCTGTATTGTTTTCTGTGAAACCGCATGCAAGTTGACCGTATTTTACATGAGGCTAAGTGTCCATGGAGGCCGTTTAAGGTATGAAGACATTATCCAAATTCAAAGATTTTGTGTTTTCGAGAGGAGAACCTAAGCTTTAATTTGAATATCAATTTTATCTGCCTCCTTAAAAACTTGAAAAGTTATTCCCAACCTTAGAAATGTTTCTTTCGTAACAGTGTACAGTGCTGTATTGTTTTCTGTGAAACCGCATGCAAGTTGACCGTATTTTACAGGGGCTAAGTGTCCATGGAGGCCGTTTAAGGTATGAAGACATTATCCAAATTCAAAGATGTTGTGTTTTTTCCGAGAGGAGAGAACCTAAGCTTTAATTTAGATATCAATTTTATCTGCCTCCCTTAAAAACTTGAAAAGTTATTCCCAACCTTATTAATGTTTCTTTCGTAACAGTGTACAGTGCTGTATTGTTTTCTGTGAAACCGCATGCAAGTTGACCGTATTTTACAGGGGGCTAAGTGTCCATGGAGGCCGTTTAAGGTATGAAGACATTATCCAAATTCAAAGATGTAAATATTATCAGAGACCGGAGAACCTAAGCTTTAATTTAGATATCAATTTTATCTGCCTCCCTTAAAAACTTGAAAAGTTATTCCCAACTTAGAAATGTTTCTTTCGTAACAGTGTACAGTGCTGTATTGTTTTCTGTGAAACCGCATGCAAGTTGACCGTATTTTACAGGGGGCTAAGTGTCCATGGAGGCCGTTTAAGGTATGAAGACATTATCCAAATTCAAAGATTTTGTGTTTTTCCCAGAGGGGAGAACCTAAGCTTTAATTTAGATATCAATTTTATCTGCCTCCCTTAAAAACTTGAAAAAGTTATTCCCAACCTTAGAAATGTTTCTTTCGTAACAGTGTACAGTGCTGTATTGTTTTCTGTGAAACCGCATGCAAGTTGACCGTATTTTACAGGGGGCTAAGTGTCCATGGAGGCCGTTTAAGGTATGAAGACATTATCCAAATTCAAAGATGTTTGTGTTTTTCCGAGAGGGGAGAACCTAAGCTTTAATTTAGATATCAATTTTATCTGCCTCCCTTAAAAACTTGAAAAGTTATTCCCAACCTTAGAAATGTTTCTTTCGTAACAGTGTACAGTGCTGTATTGTTTTCTGTGAAACCGCATGCAAGTTGACCGTATTTTACAGGGGGCTAAGTGTCCATGGAGGCCGTTTAAGGTATGAAGAGATTATCCAAATTCAAAGATTTTGTGTTTTTCCGAGAGGGAGAACCTAAGCTTTAATTTAGATATCAATTTTATCTGCCCTTAAAAACTTGAAAAGTTATTCCCAACCTTAGAAATGTTTCTTTCGTAACAGTGTACAGTGCTGTATTGTTTTCTGTGAAACCGCATGCAAGTTGACCGTATTTTACAGGGGCTAAAGTGTCATGGAGGCCGTTTAAGGTATGAAGACATTATCAAATTCAAAAGATTTGTTGTGTTTTTCCGAGAGGGAGAACCTAAGCTTTAATTTAGATATCAATTTATCTGCCTCATTAAAAACTTGAAAAGTTATTCCCAACCTTAGAAATGTTTCTTTCGTAACAGTGTACAGCGCTGTATTGTTTTCTGTGAAACAGCATGCAAGTTGACCGTATTTTACAGGGGGCTAAGTGTCCATGGAGGCCGTTTAAGGTATGAAGACATTATCCAAATACAAAGATTTTGTGTTTTCCGAGAGGGAGAACCTAAGCTTTAATTTAGATATCAATTTTATCTGCCTCCCTTTAAAAAACTTGAAAAGTATTTCCCAACCTTAGAAATGTTTCTTTCGTAACAGTGTACAGTGCTGTATTGTTTCTGTGAAACCGCATGCAAGTTGACCGTATTTTACATGAGAGGCTAAGTGTCCATGGAGGCCGTTTAAAAGGTATGAAGACATTATCCAAATTCAAAGATTTTGTGTTTTCGAGAGAGGAGAACCCAAGCTTTAATTTAGATATCAATTTTATCTGCCTCCCTTAAAAACTTGAAAAGTTATTCCCAACCTTAGAAATGTTTCTTTCGTAACAGTGTACAGTGCTGTATTGTTTTCTGTGAAACCGCATGCAAGTTGACCGTATTTTACAGGGGGCTAAGTGTCCACGGAGGCCGTTTAAGGTATGAAGACATTATCCAAATTCAAAGATGTTGTGTTTTTTCCGAGAGGAGAGAACCTAAGCTTTAATTTAGATATCAATTTCATCTGCCTCCCTTAAAAACTTGAAAAGTTATTCCCAACCTTAGAAATGTTTCTTTCGTAACAGTGTACAGTGCTGTATTGTTTTCTGTGAAACCACATGCAAGTTGACCGTATTTTACAGGGGGCTAAGTGTCCATGGAGGCCGTTTAAGGTATGAAGACATTATCCAAATTCAAAGATTTTGTGTTTTTCCGAGAGGGGAGAACCTAAGCTTTAATTTAGATATCAATTTTATCTGCCTTCCTTAAAATCTTGAAAAGTTATTCCCAACCTTAGTAATGTTTCTTTCGTAACAGTGTACAGTTCAGGGTATTTTTTTCTGTGAAACCGCATGCAAGTTGACCGTATTTTACATGAGGCTAGTGTCCATGGAGGCCGTTTAAGGTATGAGAACACATTATCCCAAATTCAAAGATTTTGTGTTTTTCCCGGAGAGGGAGAACCTAAGCTTTAATTTAGATATCAATTTATCTGCCTCCTTTAAAAAACTTGAAAGTTATTCCGCCAACCTTAGAAATGTTTCTCTTTCTAATACAGTGTACAGTGCTGTATTATTGTTTTCTGTGAAACAGCACGGCAAGCATTGACCGTGGTTTACATGAAGGGCTAAGTGTCCATGGAGGCCGTTTAAAGCTATGAAGACATTATTCAAATTCAAAGATGTTGTGTGTGTTTTCCGAGAGGGAGAACCTAAGCTTTTAATTTAGATATCAATTTATCTGCCCTTAAAAACTTGAAACGTTATTCCCCAACCTTAGAAATGTTTCTTTCGTAACAGTGTACAGTGCTGTATTGTTTTCTATTGAAACCGCATGCAAGTTGACCGTATTTTTACAGGGGGCTGAGAGTGTCCATGGAGGCCGTTTAAGGGGTGAAGAGCATTGTATCCAAGTCAAAGATTTCAAGATTTTAGTGTGTTTTTTCGAGAGGAGAAACCTGGGCTTTAATTTAGATATCGAAATTTTTATCTGCCTCCCTTAAAAAACCTGAAACGTTATTCCCCAACCTTAGAAATGTTTCTTTCGTAACATTTACAGTGCTGTATTGTTGTTTCTTGACAACCATGCAAGTTGACCGTATTTTACATGAGGCTAAGTGTCCATGGGGCCGTTTAAGAGTGTGGTGTCAATTCAGTGTTTTCTATTTAAATTTGAATATAATTTATCTTAAAAGCAGTTCATTTAAAATGTTTCTTTCTGTTTTCTAATAAACAACATTTTTTACAGGGGGCTAAGTGTCCATGGAGGCCAAGCTTAAAGGCTGTGATGAAGACATTATCCAAAATTTTTAAAAAACAAGTTGTGTTTGTGTTTTCCGAGAGGGAGAACCTAAGCTTTAAATTTTGAATTCCATTTTATTCTGCACCCCTTAAAAAACTTGAAAAGTTATTCCCAACCCTTAGAAATGTGTTCTTTCGTAACAGTGTTGCAGTGCTGTATTGTTTTCTGTGGAAGAACCGCATGTACAGAGTTGACCGTATTTTACAGGGGCTAAGTGTCCATGGAGGCCGTTTAAGGTATGAGGAGCATTATCCAAATTCAAAGATTTTGTGTTTTTCCGAGAGAGGGGGAGGAACCTAAGCTTTAATTTAGATATCAATTTATCTGCTCCTTTAAAAAACTTGAAAAGTTATTCCCAACCTTAGAAACATGTTTCTTTCGTAACAGTGTACAGTGCTGTTGTTTTCTGTGAAACCGCTTTATGCAAGTTGACCGTATTTTACAGGGGGCTAAGTGTCCATGGAGGGCCGTTTAAGGTATAGAAGACATTATCCAAATTCAAAAGATTTTGTGTTTTCCAGAGAGGAGAACTCAAAGCTTTAATTTAGATATCGAATTTATCTGCCTCGCCTTAAAAAACTTGAAACGATTATTTCCCAAACCTTAGTAATGTTTTTCTCGTAACATGGTGTACAGTGCTGTATTGTTTTCTGTGAAACCGCATGGCACCAAGTTGACCGTATTTTATATGAGGCTAGAGAGTGTCCATGGGGGCCCTTAGATTTAAAGGTATGAAGAACATTATCCAAATTCAAAGATTTTGTGTTTTCCGAGAGGGAGAACCTAAGCTTTAATTTAGATATCAATTTTATCTGCCTCCTTTAAAAACTTGAAAAGTTATTCTAAACCCCATAGATAATGTTTCTTTCGTTAACAGTGTTACAGTGCTGTGTATTGTTTTCTGTGAAACCGCAGCATGCAAGTTGACCGTATTTTACAGGGGGGCTTAAGTGTCCATGGAGGCCGTTTAAAGGTATGAAGACATTATCCAAATTCAAAAGATGTTGTGTTTTTCCGAGGAGGGGAGAAAACCCCCTTTAATTTTAGATATCAATTTTATCTGCTCCCTTAAAACTTGAAAAGTTATTTCCCCAACCTTAGAAAATGTTTCTTTTCCGTAAACAGTGTACAGTGCTGTATTGTTTTCTGTGAAACAGCATGCCCAAGTTGACAGATTTGTTTACAGGGGGCTAAGTGTCCATGGAGGCCGTTTTTAAAGTATGAAACATTATCCAAATCCAAAAAGATGTTGTGGCTTTTTCCGAGAGGGAGAACCACAAGCTTTAATTTAGATATCAATTTTATCTTCCTCCTTAAAAAATTGAAAAGTTATTCCCAACCTTAGTAATGTTTCTTTCGTAACAGTGTACCAGTGCTGTATTGTTTTCTGTGAAACCGCATACAAGCAAGTTGACCGTATTTTACATGAGGCTAAGTCCATGGAGGCCGTTTAAGGTATGAGGAAGACATTACCAAATTCAAAAGATTTAGTGTTTTTCCGAGAGGGAGAACCTAAAACTTAATTTAGATATCAATTTTATCTGCCTCTCCTTAAAACTTGAAAAGTTATTCCAACCTTAGAAATGTTTCTTTCTGTAAATATGCGTGTACAGTGCTGTATTGTTTTCTGTGTGAAACAGCATGCAAGTTGGCCGTATTTTTATATATAATACAGTGACTATGGAGGCCGTTTACCAGAATGATTTAAGGTATGAAGACATTATTCAAATTAAAAGTTTTTGTGTTTTTTTTCAGAGAGAGAACCTAAGCTTTAATTTAGATATCAATTTTATCTGCCCCTTAAAACCTGAAACGTTATTCCCAACTTCTCCCAACCTTAGCCGTTTCGTTCCCGTAACAGACAGTTGTATTGTTTTCTGTGAAACCGCATGTACAAGTTGACTGGCTTTTACAGGGACTAAGTGTCCATGGAGGCCGTTTAAGGTATGAAGACATTATCCAAATTCAAAGATGTTGTGTTTTCCGAGAGGAGAACCTAAGCTTTAATTTAGATATCAATTTTATCTGCCCCTTAAAAGAGCTTGAAAAGTTATTCCCAACCTTAGAAATGTTTCTTTCCGTGTAACAGTGTACAGTGCTGTATTGTTTTCTGTGAAACCGCCCAGGCAAGTTGACCGTATTTTTACATGAGGCTAAGTGTCCATGGAGGCTCAGTTGGGTATGAAGACATTATCCAAATTCAAAGATTTTGTGTTTTTCGAGAGGGAGAACCTAAGCTTTAATTTAGATATCAATTTTATCTGCCTCCCTTAAAAAACCTTGAAAAGTTATTCCCAACCTAGAAATGTTTTTTTTCGTAACAGTGTACAGTGCTGTTGTGTTTTGTGAAACAGCATGCAAGTTGACCGTATTTACAGGGGCTAAGTGTCCATGGAGTGCCGTTTAAGGTATGAAGACATTATCCAAATTCAAAAAGATGTTGTGTTTTCCGAGAGGGAGAACCTAAGCTTTAATTTAGATATCAATTTTATCTGCCTCCTTAAAAAACTTGAAAAGTTATTCCCAACCTTAGTAATGTTTCTTTCGTAACAGTGTACAGTGCTGTATTGTTTTCTACAGCGAAACCGCATGCCAAGTTGACCGTATTTTACAGAGGGGCTAAGTGTCCATGGAGGCCGTTTAAGGTATGGAAGACATTATCCAAATTCAAAAGATATTTGTGTTTTTCCGAGAGGAGAACCTAAAGTTTTAATTTTAGATATCAATTTTATCTGCCTCCCTTAAAACTTGAAAAGTTATTCCCAACCTTAGAAATGTTTCTTTCGTAACAGTGCTACAGTGCTGTATTGTTTTCTGTGAAACCGCATACAAGTTGGGACCGTATTATTTTACAGGGGGCTAAGTGTCCATGGGCCGTTTTAACCCTCCGGGCACCAATACCACAAGGGCCTGGCGGAATGAGGAGACTCCGGAAGGCACTTTTTTAATTACGCGTAATTGCCTTTCGCGATCCGTTTCTAACGAACTAATACACTGCAATCCTTTCTAACCGCCACTGACAGTCTAGAATTTATGAATGGAGGTCTCCTGACACTCCTACATTAGGATGATTAGTAGGGTTGTGAAGGTCAGCCAGCTGACCTTTCTTGGCAACTGGTAGATTTGTACATGAGTGAACGGTGCTTAGATTTGTACGCGTGAACGGAGCTTAAGTTTGTACACAAAACTTACATTGTGCACAAACGAATAGGCAGATTTCCACGGTCGAGGGTGACCTTTGCTGAGCTCGATGTTAAAGAGTTACTATAGTATGTCAATCTAAAGAAGGTTCCATTGAGGATATCTGTGTAGTTTCCCGTAATTGGCCCAACGGTGTTTTGAGTAATAATTAAACAAAAAGGTCAAAAGTGCCGGAACCACTATTCCTTTGCTCACCAGAGCTCTGGCTGAATTGCCCAGATTTCCCACGGTCGGGGTGACCTTTGCTTCAGGCTCGATGTTAAAAGGTTACTATAGTATGTCAATCTAGAAGGTTCCATTGAGGATATCATGTAGTTTCAGCGTAATTGGCCCAACGATGTTTGAGTAATTAAACAAAAGGTCAAAAAGTGCCTTCCGGAATCACCTATTCCCTGCTCGCAGGGTTAAGGTATGAAGACATTATCCAAATTCAAAGATTTTGTGTTTTTCCGAGAGGGGAGAACCTAAGCTTTAATTTAGATATCAATTTTATCTGCCTCCCTTAAAAACTTGAAAAGTTATTCTAACCTTAGAAATGTTTCTTTCGTAACAGTGTACAGTGCTGTATGTTGTTTTCGTGTGAAACCGCATGCAAGTTGACCGTATTTTACAGGGGGCTAAGTGTCCATGGAGGCCGTTTAAGGTAGGTAGGAAGACATTATCCAAATTCAAAAGATTTTGTGTTTTTCCGAGAGGGGAGAACCTAAGCTTTAATTTAAGATATCAATTTATCCTGCCTCCCTAAAAAACTTGAAAAAGTTATTCCCAACCTTAGTAATGTTTCTTTCGTAACAGTGTACAGTGCTGTATTGTTTTCTGTGAAACCGCATGCAAGTTGACCGTATTTTTACATGAGGCTAGAAAGAAAGTGTCCATGGAGGCTCGTTTAAGGTATGGAAGACATTATCCAACTTCAAAGATTTTGTGCATTTTTCCGAGAGGGAGAACCTAAGCTTTAATTTCCCGATATCAATTTTATCTGCCTCCTTAAAAACTTGAAAGTTATTCCCAACCTTAGAAATGTTTCTTTCTGTAACAGTGTACAGTGCTGTATTGTTTTCTGTGAAACCGCATGCAAGTTGACTGTATTTTACAGGGGCTAAGTGTGTCCATGGAGGCCGTTTAAGGCTATGAAGACATTATTCAAATTCAAAGATATTTGTTGTGTTTTCCGAGAGGGGAGAACCTAAGCTTTAATTTAGATATCAATTTATCTGCCTCCCTTAAAAACTTGAAACGATTATTCCCAAACACTTAGAAATGTTTCTTTCTGTAACAGTGTACAGTGCTGTATTGTTTCTGTGAAACCGCATGCAAGATTGACCGTATTTTACATGGGGCTAAGTGTCCCATGGAGGCCGTTTAAGGTATGAAGACATTATTATCCAACTTCAAAGATTTTGTGTTTTTCCGAGAGGGGAGAATCCTAAGCTTTAATTTAGATATCAATTTTATCTGCCTCCCTTAAAAACTTGAAAAGTTATTCCCAACCTTTAGAAATGTTTCTTTCTGTAACAGTGTACAGTGCTGTATTGTTTTCTGTGAAACCGCATACCAAGTTGACCGTATTTTACATGGGGCTAAGTGTCCATAGGCCTTTAAGGGGACATTACCCAAATTTCAAAGATTTTGTTTTTTCAGAAGAACCCAACT
>JAQQFT010000056.1:19716-59474 GCA_029582265.1 Zoroaster sp. YZ-2022 | reverse complement strand
CGGCCTCCATGGACACATAGCCCTCTGTAAAATACTGTCAACTTGCATGCGGTTTCACCGCAAACAATACAGCACTATACAGTGTTACAAAAAAACATTTCTATGGTTGGGAATAACTTTAAAGTTTTCAAGGGAGGCCGATAATTTTATATCTAAATTAAAGCTTAGGTTCTCCCTTTCAGAAAAACACCAATACTTTTGAATTTGGATAATTATTTCGTACCTTAAACGGCCTCCATGGACACATAGCCCTCTGTAAAATACTGTCAACTTGCATGCGGTTTCACCGCAAACAATACAGCACTATACAGTGTTACAAAAAAATTTCTATGGTTGGGAATAACTTTTAAAGTTTTCAAGGAGGCCGATAATTTTATATCTAAATTAAAGCTTAGGTTCTCCCTTTCAGAAAAACCATACTTTTGAATTTGGATAATTATTTCGTACCTTAAACGGCCTCCATGGACACATAGCCCTCTGTAAAATACTGTCAACTTGCATGCGGTTTCACCGCAAACAATACAGCACTATACAGTGTTACAAAAAACATTTCTATGGTTGGGAATAACTTTAAAGTTTTCAAGGAGGCCGATAATTTTATATCTAAATTAAAGCGTAGGTTCTCCCTTTCAGAAAACACCATACTTTTGAATTTGGATAATTATTTCGTACCTTAAACGGCCTCCATGGACACATAGCCCTCTGTAAAATACTGTCAACTTGCATGCGGTTTCACCGCAAACAATACAGCACTATACAGTGTTACAAAAAAACATTTCTATGGTTGGGAATAACTTTTAAAGTTTTCAAGGAGGCCGATAATTTTATATCTAAATTAAAGCTTAGGTTCTCCCTTTCAGAAAAACACCATACTTTGGAATTTGGATAATTATTTCGTACCTTAAACGGCCTCCATGGACACATAGCCCTCTGTAAAATACTGTCAACTTGCATGCGGTTTCACCGCAAACAATACAGCACTATACAGTGTTACAAAAAAACATTTCTATGGTTGGGAATAACTTTAAAGTTTTCAAGGAGGCCGATAATTTTATATCTAAATTAAAGCTTAGGTTCTCCCTTTCAGAAAACCCCATACTTTGGAATTTGGATAATTATTTCGTACCTTAAACGGCCTCCATGGACACATAGCCCTCTGTAAAATACTGTCAACTTGCATGCGGTTTCACCGCAAACAATACAGCACTATACAGTGTTACAAAAACATTTCTATGGTTGGGAAAACCTTTAAAATTTTACAAGGGAGGCCGATAATTTTATATCTAAATTAAAGCTTAGGTTCTCCCTTTCAGAAAAACACCATACTTTTGAATTTGGATAATTATTTCGTACCTTAAACGGCCTCCATGGACACATAGCCCTCTGTAAAATACGGTCAACTTGCATGCGGTTTCACCGCAAACAATACAGCACTATACAGTGTTACAAACAAAACATTTCTATGATTGGGAATAACTTTAAAGTTTTCAAGGGAGGCCGATAATTTTATATCTAAATTAAAGCTTAGGTTCTCCCATTTCAGAAAACCCAATACTTTTGAATTTGGATAATTATTTCGTACCTTAAACGGCGGCCTCCATGGACACATAGCCCTCTGTAAAATAGAGTCAACTTGCATGCGGTTTCACCGCAAACAATACAGCACTATACAGTGTTACAAAAAACATTTCTATGGTTGGGAATAACTTTTAAAGTTTTCAAGGGAGGCCGATAATTTTATATCTAAATTAAAGCTTAGGTTCTCCCCTTTCAGAAAAACACCATACTTTTGAATTTGGATAATTATTTCGTACCTTAAACGGCCTCCATGGACACATAGCCCTCTGTAAAATACCGTCAACTTGCATGCGGTTTCACCGCAAACAATACAGCACTATACAGTGTTACAAAAACAATTCTATGGTTGGGAATAACTTTAAAGTTTTCAAGGAGGCCGATAATTTTATATCTAAATTAAAGCTTAGGTTCTCCCTTTCAGAAAAACCAATACTTTTGAATTTGGATAATTATTTCGTGCCTTAAACGGCCTCCATGGACACATAGCCCTCTGTAAAATACCGTCAACTTGCATGCGGTTTCACCGCAAACAATACAGCACTATACAGTGTTACAAAAAACATTTCTATGGTTGGGAATAACTTTAAAGTTTTCAAGGAGGCCGATAATTTTATATCTAAATTAAAGCGTAGGTTCTCCCTTTCAGAAAAACACCATACTTTTGAATTTGGATAATTATTTCGTACCTTAAACGGCCTCCATGGACACATAGCCCTCTGTAAAATACGGTCAACTTGCATGCGGTTTCACCGCAAACAATACAGCACTATACAATGTTACAAAAACATTTCTATGGTTGGGAATAACTTTAAAGTTTTCAAGGAGGCCGATAATTTTATATCTAAATTAACGCTTAGGTTCTTCCCTTTCAGAAAAACCCAATACTTTTGAATTTGGATAATTATTTCGTACCATAAACGGCCTCCATGGACACATAGCCCTCTGTAAAATACTGTCAACTTGCATGCGGTTTCACCGCAAACAATACAGCACTATACAGTGTTAACAAAACATTTCTATGGTTGGGAATAACTTTTAAAGTTTTCAAGGGAGGCCGATAATTTTATATCTAAATTAAAGCTTAGGTTCTTCCCTTTCAGAAAAACCCAATACTTTTGAATTTGGATAATTATTTCGTACCTTAAACGGCCTCCATGGACACATAGCCCTCTGTAAAATACTGTCAACTTGCATGCGGTTTCACCGCAAACAATACAGCACTATACAGTGTTACAAAAAACATTTCTAGGGTTGGGAATAACTTTTAAAGTTTTCAAGGAGGCCGATAATTTTATATCTAAATTAAAGCGTAGGTTCTCCCTTTCAGAAAAACACCATACTTTTGAATTTGGATAATTATTTCGTACCTTAAACGGCCTCCATGGACACATAGCCTCTCTGTAAAATACTGTCAACTTGCATGCGGTTTCACCGCAAACAATACAGCACTATACAGTGTTACAAAAAACATTTCTATGGTTGGGAATAACTTTTAAAGTTTTCAAGGAGGCCGATAATTTTATATCTAAATTAAAGCGTAGGTTCTCCCTTTCAGAAAAACACCATACTTTTGAATTTGGATAATTATTTCGTACCTTAAACGGCCTCCATGGACACATAGCCCTCTGTAAAATACTGTCAACTTGCATGCGGTTTCACCGCAAACAATACAGCACTATACAGTGTTACAAAAAACATTTCTATGGTTGGGAATAACTTTAAAGTTTTCAAGGAGGCCGATAATTTTATATCTAAATTAAAGCTTAGGTTCTCCCCTTTCAGAAAAACACCATACTTTTGAATTTGGATAATTATTTCGTACCTTAAACGGCCTCCATGGACACATAGCCCTCTGTAAAATACTGTCAACTTGCATGCGGTTTCACCGCAAACAATACAGCACTATACAGTGTTACAAAAACATTTCTATGGTTGGGAATAACTTTTAAAGTTTTCAAGGAGGCCGATAATTTTATATCTAAATTAAAGCGTAGGTTCTCCCTTTCAGAAAAACACCATACTTTTGAATTTGGATAATTATTTCGTACCTTAAACGGCCTCCATGGACACATAGCCCTCTGTAAAATACTGTCAACTTGCATGCGGTTTCACCGCAAACAATACAGCACTATACAGTGTTACAAAAAACATTTCTATGGTTGGGAATAACTTTAAAGTTTTCAAGGGAGGCCGATAATTTTATATCTAAATTAAAGCTTAGGTTCTCCCTTTCAGAAAAACACCATACTTTTGAATTTGGATAATTATTTCGTACCTTAAACGGCCTCCATGGACACATAGCCCTCTGTAAAATACTGTCAACTTGCATGCGGTTTCACCGCAAACAATACAGCACTATACAGTGTTACAAAAACATTTCTATGGTTGGGAATAACTTTAAAGTTTTCAAGGGAGGCCGATAATTTTATATCTAAATTAAAGCTTAGGTTCTCCCTTTCAGAAAAACACCATACTTTTGAATTTGGATAATTATTTCGTACCTTAAACGGCCTCCATGGACACATAGCCCTCTGTAAAATACTGTCAACTTGCATGCGGTTTCACCGCAAACAATACAGCACTATACAGTGTTACAAAAAACATTTCTATGGTTGGGAATAACTTTTAAAGTTTTCAAGGAGGCCGATAATTTTATATCTAAATTAAAGCTTAGGTTCTCCCTTTCAGAAAACACCATACTTTTGAATTTGGATAATTATTTCGTACCTTAAACGGCCTCCATGGACACATAGCCCTCTGTAAAATACTGTCAACTTGCATGCGGTTTCACCGCAAACAATACAGCACTATACAGTGTTACAAAAAAAACATTTCTATGGTTGGGAATAACTTTAAAGTTTTCAAGGAGGCCGATAATTTTATATCTAAATTAAAGCGTAGGTTCTCCCTTTCAGAAAAACACCATACTTTTGAATTTGGATAATTATTTCGTACCTTAAACGGCCTCCATGGACACATAGCCCTCTGTAAAATACTGTCAACTTGCATGCGGTTTCACCGCAAACAATACAGCACTATACAGTGTTACAAAAAACATTTCTATGGTTGGGAATAACTTTTAAAGTTTTCAAGGGAGGCCGATAATTTTATATCTAAGTTAAAGCTTAGGTTCTCCCCTTCAGAAAAACACCATACTTTTGAATTTGGATAATTATTTCGTACCTTAAACGGCCTCCATGGACACATAGCCCTCTGTAAAATACCGTCAACTTGCATGCGGTTTCACCGCAAACAATACAGCACTATACAGTGTTACAAAAAACAATTTCTATGGTTTTGAATAACTTTTAAAGTTTTCAAGTGAGGCCGATAATTTTATATCTAAATTAAAGCTTAGGTTCTTCCCTTTCAGAAAAACCCAATACTTTTGAATTTGGATAATTATTTCGTACCTTAAACGGCCTCCATGGACACATAGCCCTCTGTAAAATACTGTCAACTTGCATGCGGTTTCACCGCAAACAATACAGCACTATACAGTGTTACAAAAAAAAACATTTCTATGGTTGGGAATAACTTTTAAAGTTTTCAAGTGAGGCCGATAATTTTATATCTAAATTAAAGCGTAGGTTCTCCCTTTCAGAAAAACCCAATACTTTTGAATTTGGATAATTATTTCGTACCTTAAACGGCCTCCATGGACACATAGCCCTCTGTAAAATACGGTCAACTTGCATGCGGTTTCACCGCAAACAATACAGCACTATACAGTGTTACAAAAAAACATTTCTATGGTTGGGAATAACTTTTAAAGTTTTCAAGGGAGGCCGATAATTTTATATCTAAATTAAAGCTTAGGTTCTCCCCTTTCAGAAAAACACCATACTTTTGAATTTGGATAATTATTTCGTACCTTAAACGGCCTCCATGGACACATAGCCCTCTGTAAAATACCGTCAACTTGCATGCGGTTTCACCGCAAACAATACAGCACTATACAGTGTTACAAAAAAAACATTTCTATGGTTGGGAATAACTTTAAAAGTTTTCAAGGGAGGCCGATAATTTTATATCTAAATTAAAGCGTAGGTTGTCGCCTTTCAGAAAAACACCATACTTTTGAATTTGGATAATTATTTCGTACCTTAAACGGCCTCCATGGACACATAGCCCTCTGTAAAATACCGTCAACTTGCATGCGGTTTCACCGCAAACAATACAGCACTATATAGTGTTACAAAAAACATTTCTATGGTTGGGAATAACTTTAAAGTTTTCAAGGAGGCCGATAATTTTATATCTAAATTAAAGCTTAGGTTCTCCCTTTCAGAAAAACCAATACTTTTGAATTTGGATAATTATTTCGTACCTTAAACGGCCTCCATGGACACATAGCGCTCTGTAAAATACCGTCAACTTGCATGCGGTTTCACCGCAAACAATACAGCACTATACAGTGTTACAAAAAAAACATTTCTATGGTTGGGAATAACTTTTAAAGTTTTCAAGGGAGGCCGATAATTTTATATCTAAATTAAAGCTTAGGTTCTCCCCTTTCAGAAAACCCAATACTTTTGAATTTGGATAATTATTTCGTACCTTAAACGGCCTCCATGGACACATAGCCCTCTGTAAAATACCGTCAACTTGCATGCGGTTTCACCGCAAACAATACAGCACTATACAGTGTTACAAAAAAAAACATTTCTATGGTTGGGAATAACTTTTAAAGTTTTCAAGGGAGGCCGATAATTTTATATCTAAATTAAAGCTTAGGTTCTCCCCTTTCAGAAAAACACCATACTTTTGAATTTGGATAATTATTTCGTACCTTAAACGGCCTCCATGGACACATAGCCCTCTGTAAAATACTGTCAACTTGCATGCGGTTTCACCGCAAACAATACAGCACTATACAGTGTTACGAAAACAAACATTTCTTTGGTTGGGAATAACTTTAAAGTTTTCAAGGAGGCCGATAATTTTATATCTAAATTAAAGCTTAGGTTCTCCCTTCAGAAAACCCAATACTTTTGAATTTGGATAATTATTTCGTACCTTAAACGGCCTCCATGGACACAAAGCCCTCTGTAAAATACTGTCAACTTGCATGCGGTTTCACCGCAAACAATACAGCACTATACAGTGTTACAAAAAAAAGCATTTCTATGGTTGGGAATAACTTTTAAAGTTTTCAAGGGAGGCCGATAATTTAATATCTAAATTAAAGCTTAGGTTCTCCCCTTTCAGAAAAACCCAATACTTTTGAATTTGGATAATTATTTCGTACCTTAAACGGCCTCCATGGACACATAGCCCTCTGTAAAATACCGTCAACTTGCATGCGGTTTCACCGCAAACAATACAGCACTATACAGTGTTACAAAAAACACATTTCTATGGTTGGGAATAACTTTTAAAGTTTTCAAGGGAGGCCGATAATTTTATATCTAAATTAAAGCTTAGGTTCTCTCCTTCAGAAAAACCAATACTTTTGAATTTGGATAATTATTTCGTACCTTAAACGGCCTCCATGGACACATAGCCCTCTGTAAAATACCGTCAACTTGCATGCGGTTTCACCGCAAACAATACAGCACTATACAGTGTTACAAAAAAAACATTTCTATGGTTGGGAATAACTTTTAAAGTTTTCAAGGGAGGCCGATAATTTTATATCTTAATTAAAGCGTAAGTTCTCGCCTTTCAGAAAAACACCATCCTTTTGAATTTGGATAATTATTTCGTACCTTAAACGGCCTCCATGGACACATAGCCCTCTGTAAAATACCGTCAACTTGCATGCGGTTTCACCACAAACAATACAGCACTATACAGTGTTACAAAACAAACATTTCTATGGTTGGGAATAACTTTAAAGTTTTCAAGGGAGGCCGATAATTTTATATCTAAATTAAAGCGTAGGTTCTCCCTTTCAGAAAAACACCATACTTTTGAATTTGGATAATTATTTCGTACCTTAAACGGCCTCCATGGACACATAGCCCTCTGTAAAATACCGTCAACTTGCATGCGGTTTCACCGCAAACAATACAGCACTATACAGTGTTACAAAAAAAAACATTTCTATGGTTGGGAATAACTTTAAAAGTTTTCAAGGAGGCCGATAATTTTATATCTAAATTAAAGCGTAGGTTCTCCCTTTCAGAAAACCCAATACTTTTGAATTTGGATAATTATTTCGTACCTTAAACGGCCTCCATGGACACATAGCCCTCTGTAAAATACAGTCAACTTGCATGCGGTTTCACCGCAAACAATACAGCACTATACAGTGTTAAAAAAAAAAAAAATATGGATGGGAATAACTTTAAAGTTTTCAAGGAGGCCGATAATTTTATATCTAAATTAAAGCTTAGGTTCTCCCTTTCAGAAAAACCCAATACTTTTGAATTTGGATAATTATTTCGTACCTTAAACGGCCTCCATGGACACATAGCCCTCTGTAAAATACCGTCAACTTGCATGCGGTTTCACCGCAAACAATACAGCACTATACAGTGTTACAAAAAAAAAAAACATTTCTATGGTTGGGAATAACTTTTAAAGTTTTCAAGGGAGGCCGATAATTTTATATCTAAATTAAAGCTTAGGTTCTCCCCTTTCAGAAAAACACCATACTTTTGAATTTGGATAATTATTTCGTACCTTAAACGGCCTCCATGGACACATAGCCCTCTGTAAAATACGGTCAACTTGCATGCGGTTTCACCGCAAACAATACAGCACTATACAGTGTTACAAAAACATTTCTATGGTTGGGAATAACTTTTAAAGTTTTCAAGGGAGGCCGATAATTTTATATCTAAATTAAAGCGTAGGTTCTCCGCTTTCAGAAAAACACCATACTTTTGAATTTGGATAATTATTTCGTACCTTAAACGGCCTCCATGGACACATAGCCCTCTGTAAAATACCGTCAACTTGCATGCGGTTTCACCGCAAACAATACAGCACTATACAGTGTTACAAAAAAATTATTTCTATGGTTGGGAATAAATTTTAAGTTTTCAAGGAGGCCGATAATTTTATATCTAAATTAAAGCTTAGGTTCTCCCTTTCAGAAAACACCAATACTTTTGAATTTGGATAATTATTTCGTACCTTAAACGGCCTCCATGGACACATAGCCCTCTGTAAAATACCGTCAACTTGCATGCGGTTTCACCGCAAACAATACAGCACTATACAGTGTTACAAAAAAACATTTCTCTGGTTGGGAATAACTTTAAAGTTTTCAAGGAGGCCGATAATTTTATATCTAAATTAAAGCTTAGGTTCTCCCCTTTCAGAAAAACACCATACTTTTGAATTTGGATAATTATTTCGTACCTTAAACGGCCTCCATGGACACATAGCCCTCTGTAAAATACGGTCAACTTGCATGCGGTTTCAGCGCAAACAATACAGCACTATACAGTGTTACAAAAAAACATTTCTATGGTTGGGAATAACTTTTAAAGTTTTCAAGGGAGGCCGATAATTTTATATCTAAATTAAAGCTTAGGTTCTCCCTTTCAGAAAAACCAAATACTTTTGTATTTGGATAATTATTTCGTACCTTAAACGGCCTCCATGGACACATAGCCCTCTGTAAAATACGGTCAACTTGCATGCGGTTTCACCGCAAACAATACAGCACTATACAGTGTTACAAAAACATTTCTATGGTTGGGAATAACTTTAAAGTTTTCAAGGAGGCCGATAATTTTATATCTAAATTAAAGCGTAGGTTCTCACCTTTCAGAAAAACACCATACTTTTGAATTTGGATAATTATTTCGTACCTTAAACGGCCTCCATGGACACATAGCCCTCTGTAAAATACGGTCAACTTGCATGCGGTTTCACCGCAAACAATACAGCACTATACAGTGTTACAAAAAACATTTCTATGGTTGGGAATAACTTTTAAAGTTTTCAAGGGAGGCCGATAATTTTATATCTAAATTAAAGCGTAGGTTCTCCCTTTCAGAAAAACACCATACTTTTTAATTTGGATAATTATTTCGTACCTTAAACGGCCTCCATGGACACATAGTCCTCTGTAAAATACTGTCAACTTGCATGCGGTTTCACCGCAAACAATACAGCACTATACAGTGTTACAAAAAAACATTTCTATTGTTGGGAATAACTTTTAAAGTTTTCAAGGGAGGCCGATAATTTTATATCTAAATTAAAGCGTTAGGTTCTCCCTTTCAGAAAAACCCAATACTTTTGAATTTGGATAATTATTTCGTACCTTAAACGGCCTCCATGGACACATAGCCCTCTGTAAAATACTGTCAACTTGCATGCGGTTTCACCGCAAACAATACAGCACTATACAGTGTTACAAAAAAACATTTCTATGGTTGGGAATAACTTTTAAAGTTTTCAAGGGAGGCCGATAATTTTATATCTAAATTAAAGCTTAGGTTCTCCCCTTTCAGAAAAACACCATAATTTTGAATTTGCATAATTATTTCGTACCTTAAACGGCCTCCATGGACACATAGCCCTCTGTAAAATTCCGTCAACTTGCATGCGGTTTCACCGCAAACAATACAGCACTATACAGAGTTACAGAAAAATTCATTACTAGGGTTCGGAATATATTTTAAAGTTTTCAAGGGAGGCCGATAATTTTATATCTAAAATAAAGCGTAGGTTCTCCCTTTCAGAAAAACACAATACTTTTGAATTTGGATAATTATTTCGTGCCTTAAACGGCCTCCATGGACACATAGCCCTCTGTAAAATACCGTCAACTTGCATGCGGTTTCACCGCAAACAATACAGCACTATACAGTGTTACAAAAAAATTTCTATGGTTGGGAATAACTTTGAAAGTTTTCATGGGAGGCCGATAATTTTATATCTAAATTAAAGCTGAGGTTCTCCACTTTCAGAACACACCAATACTTTTGAATTTGGATAATTATTTCGTACCTTAAACGGCCTCCATGGACACATAGCCCTCTGTAAAATACCGTCAACTTGCATGCGGTTTCACCGCAAACAATACAGCACTATACAGTGTTACAAAAAAATACATTTCTATGGTTGGGAATAACTTTTAAAGTTTTCAAGGGAGGCCGATAATTTTATATCTAAATTAAAGCTTAGGTTCTTCCCTTTCAGAAAAACCAATGCTTTTGAATTTGGATAATTATTTCGTGCCTTAAACGGCCTCCATGGACACATAGCCCTCTGTAAAATACCGTCAACTTGCATGCGGTTTCACCGCAAACAATACAGCACTATACAGTGTTAGAAAAAAAAACATTTCTATGGTTGGGAATAACTTTTAAAGTTTTCAAGGGAGGCCGATAATTTTATATCTAAATTAAAGCTTAGGTTCTCCCCTTTCAGAAAAACACCATACTTTTGAATTTGGATAATTATTTCGTACCTTAAACGGCCTCCATGGACACATAGCCCTCTGTAAAATACGGTCAACTTGCATGCGGTTTCACCGCTAACAATACAGCACTATACAGTGTTACAAAAAAAACATTTCTATGGTTGGGAATAACTTTTAAAGTTTTCAAGGGAGGCCGATAATTTTATATCTAAATTAAAGCGTAGGTTCTACCCTTTCAGAAAAACACCATACTTTTGAATTTGGATAATTATTTCGTACCTTAAACGGCCTCCATGGACACATAGCCCTCTGTAAAATACCGTCAACTTGCATGCGGTTTCACCGCAAACAATACAGCACTATACAGTGTTACAAAAAAAATCATTTCTATGGTTGGGAATAACTTTTAAAGTTTTCAAGGGAGGCCGATAATTTTATATCTAAATTAAAGCTTAGGTTCTCCCCTTTCAGAAAACCCAATACTTTTGAATTTGGATAATTATTTCGTACCTTAAACGGCCTCCATGGACACATAGCCCTCTGTAAAATACGGTCAACTTGCATGCGGTTTCACCGCAAACAATACAGCACTATACAGTGTTACAAAAAAAACATTTCTATGGTTGGGAATAACTTTTAAAGTTTTCAAGGGAGGCCGATAATTTTATATCTAAATTAAAGCTTAGGTTCTCCCCTTTCAGAAAAACCCAATACTTTTGAATTTGGATAATTATTTCGTACCTTAAACGGCCTCCATGGACACATAGCCCTCTGTAAAATACCGTCAACTTGCATGCGGTTTCACCGCAAACAATACAGCACTATACAGTGTTACAAAAAAAAATTCTATGGTTGGGAATAACTTTTAAAGTTTTCAAGGGAGGCCGATAATTTTATATCTAAATTAAAGCTTAGGGTCTCCCCTTTCAGAAAAACCCAATACTTTTGAATTTGGATAATTATTTCGTACCTTAAACGGCCTCCATGGACACATAGCCCTCTGTAAAATACTGTCAACTTGCATGCGGTTTCACCGCAAACAATACAGCACTATACAGTGTTACAAAAAACATTTCTATGGTTGGGAATAACTTTTAAAGTTTTCAAGGGAGGCCGATAATTTTATATCTAAATTAAAGCTTAGGTTCTTCCCTTTCAGAAAACCCAATACTTTTGAATTTGGATAATTATTTCGTACCTTAAACGGCCTCCATGGACACATAGCCCTCTGTAAAATACGGTCAACTTGCATGCGGTTTCACCGCAAACAATACAGCACTATACAGTGTTACAAAAGAAACATTTCTATGGTTGGGAATAACTTTAAAGTTTTCAAGGAGGCCGATAATTTTATATCTAAATTAAAGCTTAGGTTCTCCCTTTCAGAAAAACACCATACTTTTGAATTTGATAATTATTTCGTACCTTAAACGGCCTCCATGGACACATAGCCCTCTGTAAAATACTGTCAACTTGCATGCGGTTTCACCGCAAACAATACAGCACTATACAGTGTTACAAAAACATTTCTATGGTTGGGAATAACTTTTAAAGTTTTCAAGGGAGGCCGATAATTTTATATCTAAATTAAAGCTTAGGTTCTTCCCTTTCAGAAAAACCCAATACTTTTGAATTTGGATAATTATTTCGTACCTTAAACGGCCTCCATGGACACATAGCCCTCTGTAAAATACCGTCAACTTGCATGCGGTTTCACCGCAAACAATACAGCACTATACAGTGTTACAAAAAAAAACATTTCTATGGTTGGGAATAACTTTAAAGTTTTCAATGGAGGCCGATAATTTTATATCTAAATTAAAGCTTAGGTTCTCCCTTTCAGAAAAACCAATACGTTTTGAATTTGATAATTATTTCGTACCTTAAACGGCCTCCATGGACACATAGCCCTGTGTAAAATACGGTCAACTTGCATGCGGTTTCACCGCAAACAATACAGCACTATACAGTGTTACAAAAACATTTCTATGGTTGGGAATAACTTTTAAAGTTTTCAAGGGAGGCCGATAATTTTATATCTAAATTAAAGCTTAGGTTCTCCCCTTTCAGAAAAACCCAATACTTTTGAATTTGGATAATTATTTCGTACCTTAAACGGCCTCCATGGACACATAGCCCTCTGTAAAATACGGTCAACTTGCATGCGGTTTCACCGCAAACAATACAGCACTATACAGTGTTACAAAAAAACATTTCTATGGTTGGGAATAACTTTTAAAGTTTTCAAGGGAGGCCGATAATTTTATATCTAAATTAAAGCTTAGGTTCTCCCCTTTCAGAAAAACACCATACTTTTGAATTTGGATAATTATTTCGTACCTTAAACGGCCTCCATGGACACATAGCCCTCTGTAAAATACCGTCAACTTGCATGCGGTTTCACCGCAAACAATACAGCACTATACAGTGTTACAAAAAAAACATTTCTATGGTTGGGAATAACTTTAAAGTTTTCAAGGGAGGCCGATAATTTTATATCTAAATTAAAGCTTAGGTTCTCCCTTTCAGAAAACCAATACTTTTGAATTTGGATAATTATTTCGTACCTTAAACGGCCTCCATGGACACATAGCCCTCTGTAAAATACCGTCAACTTGCATGCGGTTTCACCGCAAACAATACAGCACTATACAGTGTTACAAAAAAAAAACATTTCTATGGTTGGGAATAACTTTAAAGTTTTCAAGGGAGGCCGATAATTTTATATCTAAATTAAAGCTTAGGTTCTCCCCTTTCAGAAAAACCCAATACTTTTGAATTTGGATAATTATTTCGTACCTTAAACGGCCTCCATGGACACATAGCCCTCTGTAAAATACGGTCAACTTGCATGCGGTTTCACCGCAAACAATACAGCACTATACAGTGTTACAAAAAAATTTTTTTCTATGGTTGGGAATAACTTTTAAAGTTTTCAAGGGAGGCCGATAATTTTATATCTAAATTAAAGCGTAGGTTCTTCCCTTTCAGAAAAACCCAATACTTTTGAATTTGGATAATTATTTCGTACCTTAAACGGCCTCCATGGACACATAGCCCTCTGTAAAATACCGTCAACTTGCATGCGGTTTCACCGCAAACAATACAGCACTATACAGTGTTAGAAAAAAAAAACATTTCTATGGTTGGGAATAACTTTTAAAGTTTTCAAGGGAGGCCGATAATTTTATATCTAAATTAAAGCGTAGGTTCTCCCCTTTCAGAAAAACACCATACTTTTGAATTTGGATAATTATTTCGTACCTTAAACGGCCTCCATGGACACATAGCCCTCTGTAAAATACGGTCAACTTGCATGCGGTTTCACCGCAAACAATACAGCACTATACAGTGTTACAAAAGAAACATTTCTATGGTTGGGAATAACTTTAAAGTTTTCAAGGGAGGCCGATAATTTTATATCTAAATTAAAGCGTAGGTTCTCCCTTTCAGAAAAACACCATACTTTTGAATTTGGATAATTATTTCGTACCTTAAACGGCCTCCATGGACACATAGCCCTCTGTAAAATACCGTCAACTTGCATGCGGTTTCACCGCAAACAATACAGCACTATACAGTGTTACAAAAAAAAACATTTCTATGGTTGGGAATAACTTTTAAAGTTTTCAAGGGAGGCCGATAATTTTATATCTAAATTAAAGCTTAGGTTCTCCCTTTTCAGAAAAGCCAATACTTTTGAATTTGGATAATTATTTCGTACCTTAAACGGCCTCCATGGACACATAGCCCTCTGTAAAATACCGTCAACTTGCATGCGGTTTCACCGCAAACAATACAGCACTATACAGTGTTACAAAAAAAAAACATTTCTATGGTTGGGAATAACTTTTAAAGTTTTCAAGGGAGGCCGATAATTTTATATCTAAATTAAAGCTTAGGTTCTCCCTTTCAGAAAAACCCAATACTTTTGAATTTGGATAATTATTTCGTACCTTAAACGGCCTCCATGGACACATAGCCCTCTGTAAAATACGGTCAACTTGCATGCGGTTTCACCGCAAACAATACAGCACTATACAGTGTTACAAAAAACATTTCTATGGTTGGGAATAACTTTTAAAGTTTTCAAGGGAGGCCGATAATTTTATATCTAAATTAAAGCTTAGGTTCTCCCCTTTCAGAAAACCCAATACTTTTGAATTTGGATAATTATTTCGTACCTTAAACGGCCTCCATGGACACATAGCCCTCTGTAAAATACGGTCAACTTGCATGCGGTTTCACCGCAAACAATACAGCACTATACAGTGTTACAAAAAAAACATTTCTATGGTTGGGAATAACTTTTAAAGTTTTCAAGGGAGGCCGATAATTTTATATCTAAATTAAAGCTTAGGTTCTTCCCTTTCAGAAAAACCCAATACTTTTGAATTTGGATAATTATTTCGTACCTTAAACGGCCTCCATGGACACATAGCCCTCTGTAAAATACCGTCAACTTGCATGCGGTTTCACCGCAAACAATACAGCACTATACAGTGTTACAAAAAACATTTCTATGGTTGGGAATAACTTTTAAAAGTTTTCAAGGGAGGCCGATAATTTTATATCTAAATTAAAGCTTAGGTTCTCCCCTTTCAGAAAAACACCAATACTTTTGAATTTGGATAATTATTTCGTACCTTAAACGGCCTCCATGGACACATAGCCCTCTGTAAAATACTGTCAACTTGCATGCGGTTTCACCGCAAACAATACAGCACTATACAGTGTTACAAAAAAACATTTCTATGGTTGGGAATAACTTTTAAAGTTTTCAAGGAGGCCGATAATTTTATATCTAAATTAAAGCTTAGGTTCTCCCTTTCAGAAAAACACCATACTTTTGAATTTGGATAATTATTTCGTACCTTAAACGGCCTCCATGGACACATAGCCCTCTGTAAAATACCGTCAACTTGCATGCGGTTTCACCGCAAACAATACAGCACTATACAGTGTTACAAAAAAAACATTTCTATGGTTGGGAATAACTTTTAAAGTTTTCAAGGGAGGCCGATAATTTTATATCTAAATTAAAGCTTAGGTTCTCCCCTTTCAGAAAACCCCAATACTTTTGAATTTGGATAATTATTTCGTACCTTAAACGGCCTCCATGGACACATAGCCCTCTGTAAAATACCGTCAACTTGCATGCGGTTTCACCGCAAACAATACAGCACTATACAGTGTTACAAAAAACATTTCTATGGTTGGGAATAACTTTTAAAGTTTTCAAGGGAGGCCGATAATTTTATATCTAAATTAAAGCTTAGGTTCTCCCTTTTCAGAAAAACACCATACTTTTGAATTTGGATAATTATTTCGTACCTTAAACGGCCTCCATGGACACATAGCCCTCTGTAAAATACGGTCAACTTGCATGCGGTTTCACCGCAAACAATACAGCACTATACAGTGTTAGAAAAAAAAACATTTCTATGGTTGGGAATAACTTTTAAAGTTTTCAAGGGAGGCCGATAATTTTATATCTAAATTAAAGCGTAGGTTCTCCCCTTTCAGAAAAACACCATACTTTTGAATTTGGATAATTATTTCGTACCTTAAACGGCCTCCATGGACACATAGCCCTTTGTAAAATACGGTCAACTTGCATGCGGTTTCACCGCTAACAATACAGCACTATACAATGTTACAAAAAAAAACATTTCTATGGTTGGGAATAACTTTTAAAATTTTCAAGGGAGGCCGATAATTTTATATCTAAATTAAAGCGTAGGTTCTCCCCTTTCAGAAAAACACCATACTTTTGAATTTGGATAATTATTTCGTACCTTAAACGGCCTCCATGGACACATAGCCCTCTGTAAAATACCGTCAACTTGCATGCGGTTTCACCGCAAACAATACAGCACTATAGAGTGTTACAACAAAAAAAACATTTCTATAGTTGGGAATAACTTTTAAAGTTTTCAAGGGAGGCCGATAATTTTATATCTAAATTAAAGCTTAGGTTATCCACTTTCAGAAAAAACCAATACTTTTGAATTTGGATAATTATTTCGTACCTTAAACGGCCTCCATGGACACATAGCCCTCTGTAAAATACGGTCAACTTGCATGCGGTTTCACCGCAAACAATACAGCACTATACAGTGTTACAAAAAACATTTCTCTGGTTGGGAATAACTTTTAAAGTTTTCAAGGGAGGCCGATAATTTTATATCTAAATTAAAGCGTAGGTTCTTCCCTTTCAGAAAAACACCATACTTTTGAATTTGGATAATTATTTCGTACCTTAAACGGCCTCCATGGACACATAGCCCTCTGTAAAATACCGTCAACTTGCATGCGGTTTCACCGCAAACAATACAGCACTATACAGTGTTACAAAAAAACATTTCTATGGTTGGGAATAACTTTAAAGTTTTCAAGGGAGGCCGATAATTTTATATCTAAATTAAAGCGTAGGTTCTCCCCTTTCAGAAAAACACCATACTTTTGAATTTGGATAATTATTTCGTACCTTAAACGGCCTCCATGGACACATAGCCCTCTGTAAAATACTGTCAACTTGCATGCGGTTTCACCGCAAACAATACAGCACTATACAGTGTTACAAAAAAAACATTTCTAGGGTTGGGAATAACTTTTAAAGTTTTCAAGGGAGGCCGATAATTTTATATCTAAATTAAAGCGTAGGTTCTCCTCTTTCAGAAAAACACCATACTTTTGAATTTGGATAATTATTTCGTAACTTAAACGGCCTCCATGGACACATAGCCCTCTGTAAAATACGGTCAACTTGCATGCGGTTTCACCGCAAACAATACAGCACTATACAGTGTTACAAAAAACATTTCTATGGTTGGGAATAACTTTTAAAGTTTTCAAGGAGGCCGATAATTTTATATCTAAATTAAAGCTTAGGTTCTCCCTTTCAGAAAAACACCATACTTTTGAATTTGGATAATTATTTCGTACCTTAAACGGCCTCCATGGACACATAGCCCTCTGTAAAATACCGTCAACTTGCATGCGGTTTCACCGCAAACAATACAGCACTATACAGTGTTACAAAAAAAACATTTCTATGGTTGGGAATAACTTTTAAAGTTTTCAATGGAGGCCGATAATTTTATATCTAAATTAAAGCGTAGGTTCTCCCCTTTCAGAAAAACACCATACTTTTGAATTTGGATAATTATTTCGTACCTTAAACGGCCTCCATGGACACATAGCCCTCTGTAAAATACTGTCAACTTGCATGCGGTTTCACCGCAAACAATACAGCACTATACAGTGTTACAAAAAAAACATTTCTATGGTTGGGAATAACTTTAAAGTTTTCAAGCGACGCCGATAATTTTATATCTAAATTAAAGCTTAGGTTCTCCCCTTTCAGAAAAACACCCAATACTTTTGAATTTGGATAATTATTTCGTACCTTAAACGGCCTCCATGGACACATAGCCCTCTGTAAAATACGGTCAACTTGCATGCGGTTTCACCGCAAACAATACAGCACTATACAGTGTTACAAAAAAATTTTTTCTAGTTTTCAAGGGAGGCCGATAATTTTATATCTAAATTAAAGCGTAGGTTCTCCCCTTTCAGAAAAACACCATACTTTTGAATTTGGATAATTATTTCGTACCTTAAACGGCCTCCATGGACACATAGCCCTCTGTAAAATACCGTCAACTTGCATGCGGTTTCACCGCAAACAATACAGCACTATACAGTGTTACAAAAAAAACATTTCTATGGTTGGGAATAACTTTTAAAGTTTTCAATGGCGGCCGATAATTTTATATCTAAATTAAAGCTTAGGTTCTCCCCTTTCAGAAAAACCCAATACTTTTGAATTTGGATAATTATTTCGTACCTTAAACGGCCTCCATGGACACATAGCCCTCTGTAAAATACCGTCAACTTGCATGCGGTTTCACCGCAAACAATACAGCACTATACAGTGTTACAAAAAACATTTCTATGGTTGGGAATAACTTTTAAAGTTTTCAAGGGAGGCCGATAATTTTATATCTAAATTAAAGGGTAGGTTCTCCCCTTTCAGAAAAACACCATACTTTTGAATTTGGATAATTATTTCGTACCTTAAACGGCCTCCATGGACACATAGCCCTCTGTAAAATACCGTCAACTTGCATGCGGTTTCACCGCAAACAATACAGCACTATACAGTGTTACAAAAAAACATTTCTATGGTTGGGAATAACTTTAAGTTTTCAAGGGAGGCCGATAATTTTATATCTAAATTAAAGCGTAGGTTCTCCCCTTTCAGAAAAACACCATACTTTTGAATTTGGATAATTATTTCGTACCTTAAACGGCCTCCATGGACACATAGCCCTCTGTAAAATACCGTCAACTTGCATGCGGTTTCACCGCAAACAATACAGCACTATACAGTGTTACAAAAAAAACATTTCTATGGTTGGGAATAACTTTTAAAGTTTTCAAGGGAGGCCGATAATTTTATATCTAAATTAAAGCTTAGGTTCTCCCCTTTCAGAAAACCCAATACTTTTGAATTTGGATAATTATTTCGTACCTTAAACGGCCTCCATGGACACATAGCCCTCTGTAAAATACGGTCAACTTGCATGCGGTTTCACCGCAAACAATACAGCACTATACAGTGTTACAAAAAAAAGCATTTCTATGGTTGGGAATAACTGTTAAAGTTTTCAAGGGAGGCCGATAATTTTATATCTAAATTAAAGCGTAGGTTCTCCCCTTTCAGAAAAACACCATACTTTTGAATTTGGATAATTATTTCGTACCTTAAACGGCCTCCATGGACACATAGCCCTCTGTAAAATACCGTCAACTTGCATGCGGTTTCACCGCAAACAATACAGCACTATACAGTGTTACAAAAAAAAACATTTCTATGGTTGGGAATAACTTTTAAAAGTTTTCAAGGAGGCCGATAATTTTATATCTAAATTAAAGCGTTAGGTTCTCCCTTTCAGAAAAACACCATACTTTTGAATTTGGATAATTATTTCGTACCTTAAACGGCCTCCATGGACACATAGCCCTCTGTAAAATACCGTCAACTTGCATGCGGTTTCACCGCAAACAATACAGCACTATACAGTGTTACAAAAAAAACATTTCTATGGTTGGGAATAACTTTTAAAGTTTTCAAGGGAGGCCGATAATTTTATATCTAAATTAAAGCGTAGGTTCTCCCCTTTCAGAAAAACACCATACTTTTGAATTTGGATAATTATTTCGTACCTTAAACGGCCTCCATGGACACATAGCCCTCTGTAAAATACCGTCAACTTGCATGCGGTTTCACCGCAAACAATACAGCACTATACAGTGTTACAAAAAACATTTCTATGGTTGGGAATAACTTTAAAAGTTTTCAAGGGAGGCCGATAATTTTATATCTAAATTAAAGCGTAGGTTGTCGCCTTTCAGAAAAACACCATACTTTTGAATTTGGATAATTATTTCGTACCTTAAACGGCCTCCATGGACACATAGCCCTCTGTAAAATACCGTCAACTTGCATGCGGTTTCACCGCAAACAATACAGCACTATACAGTGTTACAAAAAAACATTTCTATGGTTGGGAATAACTTTTAAAGTTTTCAAGGGAGGCCGATAATTTTATATCTAAATTAAAGCGTAGGTTCTCCCCTTTCAGAAAAACACCATACTTTTGAATTTGGATAATTATTTCGTACCTTAAACGGCCTCCATGGACACATAGCCCTCTGTAAAATACCGTCAACTTGCATGCGGTTTCACCGCAAACAATACAGCACTATACAGTGTTACAAAAAAACATTTCTATGGTTGGGAATAACTTTTAAAGTTTTCAAGGGAGGCCGATAATTTTATATCTAAATTAAAGCGTAGGTTCTTCCCTTTCAGAAAAACACCATACTTTTGAATTTGGATAATTATTTCGTACCTTAAACGGCCTCCATGGACACATAGCCCTCTGTAAAATACGGTCAACTTGCATGCGGTTTCACCGCAAACAATACAGCACTATACAGTGTTACAAAAAAAACATTTCTATGGTTGGGAATAACTTTTAAAGTTTTCAAGGGAGGCCGATAATTTTATATCTAAATTAAAGCGTAGGTTCTCCCCTTTCAGAAAAACACCATACTTTTGAATTTGGATAATTATTTCGTACCTTAAACGGCCTCCATGGACACATAGCCCTCTGTAAAATACCGTCAACTTGCATGCGGTTTCACCGCAAACAATACAGCACTATACAGTGTTACAATCAAAACATTTCTATGGTTGGGAATAACTTTAAAGTTTTCAAGGGAGTCCGATAATTTTATATCTAAATTAAAGCGTAGGTTCTCCCCTTTCAGAAAAACACCATACTTTTGAATTTGGATAATTATTTCGTACCTTAAACGGCCTCCATGGACACATAGCCCTCTGTAAAATACCGTCAACTTGCATGCGGTTTCACCGCAAACAATACAGCACTATACAGTGTTACAAAAAAACATTTCTATGGTTGGGAATAACTTTTAAAGTTTTCAAGGGAGGCCGATAATTTTATATCTAAATTAAAGCGTAGGTTCTCCCTTTCAGAAAAACACCATACTTTTGAATTTGGATAATTATTTCGTACCTTAAACGGCCTCCATGGACACATAGCCCTCTGTAAAATACCGTCAACTTGCATGCGGTTTCACCGCAAACAATACAGCACTATACAGTGTTACAAAAAAAACATTTCTATGGTTGGGAATAACTTTTAAAGTTTTCAAGGGAGGCCGATAATTTTATATCTAAATTAAAGCGTAGGTTCTCCCCTTTCAGAAAAACACCATACTTTTGAATTTGGATAATTATTTCGTACCTTAAACGGCCTCCATGGACACATAGCCCTCTGTAAAATACCGTCAACTTGCATGCGGTTTCACCGCAAACAATACAGCACTATACAGTGTTACAAAAAACATTTCTATGGTTGGGAATAACTTTTAAAGTTTTCAAGGGAGGCCGATAATTTTATATCTAAATTAAAGCGTAGGTTCTCCCCTTTAAGAAAAACATTATACTTTTGAATTTGGATAATTATTTCGTACCTTAAACGGCCTCCATGGACACATAGCCCTCTGTAAAATACCGTCAACTTGCATGCGGTTTCACCGCAAACAATACAGCACTATACAGTGTTACAAAAAACATTTCTATGGTTGGGAATAACTTTAAAGTTTTCAAGGGAGGCCGATAATTTTATATCTAAATTAAAGCGTAGGTTCTCCCTTTCAGAAAAACACCATACTTTTGAATTTGGATAATTATTTCGTACCTTAAACGGCCTCCATGGACACATAGCCCTCTGTAAAATACCGTCAACTTGCATGCGGTTTCACCGCAAACAATACAGCACTATACAGTGTTACAAAAAAAACATTCTATGGTTGGGAATAACTTTTAAAGTTTTCAAGGGAGGCCGATAATTTTATATCTAAATTAAAGCGTAGGTTCTCCCCTTTCAGAAAAACACCATACTTTTGAATTTGGATAATTATTTCGTACCTTAAACGGCCTCCATGGACACATAGCCCTCTGTAAAATACCGTCAACTTGCATGCGGTTTCACCGCAAACAATACAGCACTATACAGTGTTACAAAAAACATTTCTATGGTTGGGAATAACTTTTAAAGTTTTCAAGGGAGGCCGATAATTTTATATCTAAATTAAAGCGTAGGTTCTCCCCTTTCAGAAAAACACCATACTTTTGAATTTGGATAATTATTTCGTACCTTAAACGGCCTCCATGGACACATAGCCGTCTGTAAAATACCGTCAACTTGCATGCGGTTTCACCGCAAACAATACAGCACTATACAGTGTTACAAAAAAAACATTTCTATGGTTGGGAATAACTTTTAAAGTTTTCAAGGAGGCCGATAATTTTATATCTAAATTAAAGCGTAGGTTCTCCCCTTTCAGAAAAACACCATACTTTTGAATTTGGATAATTATTTCGTACCTTAAACGGCCTCCATGGACACATAGCCCTCTGTAAAATACCGTCAACTTGCATGCGGTTTCACCGCAAACAATACAGCACTATACAGTGTTACAAAAAAAACATTTCTATGGTTGGGAATAACTTTTAAAGTTTTCAAGGAGGTCGATAATTTTATATCTAAATTAAAGCGTAGGTTCTCCCCTTTCAGAAAAACACCATACTTTTGAATTTGGATAATTATTTCGTACCTTAAACGGCCTCCATGGACACATAGCCCTCTGTAAAATACGGTCAACTTGCATGCGGTTTCACCGCAAACAATACAGCACTATACAGTGTTACAAAAAAACATTTCTATGGTTGGGAATAACTTTTAAAGTTTTCAAGGGAGGCCGATAATTTTATATCTAAATTAAAGCGTAGGTTCTCCCTTTCAGAAAAACACCATACTTTTGAATTTGGATAATTATTTCGTACCTTAAACGGCCTCCATGGACACATAGCCCTCTGTAAAATACCGTCAACTTGCATGCGGTTTCACCGCAAACAATACAGCACTATACAGTGTTACAAAAAAAAACATTTCTATGGTTGGGAATAACTTTTAAAGTTTTCAAGGGAGGCCGATAATTTTATATCTAAATTAAAGCGTAGGTTCTCCCTTTCAGAAAAACACCATACTTTTGAATTTGGATAATTATTTCGTACCTTAAACGGCCTCCATGGACACATAGCCCTCTGTAAAATACCGGTCAACTTGCATGCGGTTTCACCGCAAACAATAACGCCCTATACAGTGTTACAAAAAAAACATTTCTATGGTTGGGAATAACTTTTAAAGTTTTCAAGGGAGGCCGATAATTTTATATCTAAATTAAAGCGTAGGTTCTCCCTTTCAGAAAAACACCATACTTTTGAATTTGGATAATTATTTCGTACCTTAAACGGCCTCCATGGACACATAGCCCTCTGTAAAATACCGTCAACTTGCATGCGGTTTCACCGCAAACAATACAGCACTATACAGTGTTACAAAAAACATTTCTATGGTTGGGAATAACTTTTAAAGTTTTCAAGGGAGGCCGATAATTTTATATCTAAATTAAAGCGTAGGTTCTCCCCTTTCAGAAAAACACCATACTTTTGAATTTGGATAATTATTTCGTACCTTAAACGGCCTCCATGGACACATAGCCCTCTGTAAAATACGGTCAACTTGCATGCGGTTTCACCGCAAACAATACAGCACTATACAGTGTTACAAAAAAACATTTCTATGGTTGGGAATAACTTTTAAAGTTTTCAAGGGAGGCCGATAATTTTATATCTAAATTAAAGCGTAGGTTCTCCCCTTTCAGAAAAACACCATACTTTTGAATTTGGATAATTATTTCGTACCTTAAACGGCCTCCATGGACACATAGCCCTCTGTAAAATACCGTCAACTTGCATGCGGTTTCACCGCAAACAATACAGCACTATACAGTGTTACAAAAAAACATTTCTATGGTTGGGAATAACTTTTAAAGTTTTCAAGGGAGGCCGATAATTTTATATCTAAATTAAAGCGTAGGTTCTCCCTTTCAGAAAAACACCATACTTTTGAATTTGGATAATTATTTCGTGCCTTAAACGGCCTCCATGGACACTGTAAAATACGTCAACTTGCATGCGGTTTCACCGCAAACAATACAACACTATACAGTTTTACAAAAAAAGTTCTATGGTTGGGAATATCTTTTAAAGTTTTCAAGTTTTGTAGATTATTTTATATCTAAATTAAAGCGTAGGTTCTCCCCTTTCAGAAAAACACCATACTTTTGAATTTGGATAATTATTTCGTACCTTAAACGGCCTCCATGGACACAGCCCTCTGTAAATCACCGTCAACTTGCATGCGGTTTCACCGCAAACAATACAGCCAGCTCGAGTGTTACATCTAAAACATTTCTATGGTTGGGAATAACTTTTAAAGTTTTCAAGGGAGGCCGATAATTTTATATCTAAATTAAAGCGTAGGTTCTCCGCTTTCAGAAAAACCATACTTTTGAATTTGGATAATTATTTCGTACCTTAAACGGCCTCCATGGACATAGCCCTCTGTAAAATACCGTCTTGCATGCGGTTTCACCGCAAACAATACAGCACACTATACAGTGTTACAACAAAAACATTTCTATGGTTGGGAATAACTTTTAAAGTTTTCAAGGGAGGTCGATAATTTTATATCTAAATTAAAGCGTAGGTTCTCCCCTTTCAGAAAAACACCATACTTTTGAATTTGGATAATTATTTCGTACCTTAAACGGCCTCCATGGACACCAAGCCCTCTGTAAAATACCGTCAACTTGCATGCGGTTTCACCGCAAACAATACAGCACTATACAGTGTTACAAAAAAAACATTTCTATGGTTGGGAATAACTTTTAAAGTTTTCAAGGGAGGTCGATAATTTTATATCTAAATTAAAGCGTAGGTTCTTCCCTTTCAGAAAAACACCATACTTTTGAATTTGGATAATTATTTCGTACCTTAAACGGCCTCCATGGACACATAGCCCTCTGTAAAATACGGTCAACTTGCATGCGGTTTCACCGCAAACAATACCAACACTATACAGTGTTACAAAAAACATTTCTATGGTTGGGAATAACTTTTAAAGTTTTCAAGGAGGTAGATAATTTTATATCTAAATTAAAGCGTAGGTTCTCCCCTTTCAGAAAAACACCATACTTTTGAATTTGGATAATTATTTCGTACCTTAAACGGCCTCCATGGACACATAGCCCTCTGTAAAATACCGTCAACTTGCATGCGGTTTCACCGCAAACAATACAACACTATACAGTGTTACAAAAAACATTTCTATGGTTGGGAATAACTTTTAAAGTTTTCACGGGAGGCCGATCATGTGATATCTACAGTAATGCGTAGGTTCTCCCTTTCAGAAAAACACCATACTTTTGAATTTGGATAATTATTTCGTACCTTAAACGGCCTCCATGGACACATAGCCCTCTGTAAAATACCGTCAACTTGCATGCGGTTTCACCGCAAACAATACAACACTATACAGTGTTCCAAAAAACATTTCTATGGTTGGGAATAACTTTTAAAGTTTTCAAGGGAGGCCGATAATTTTATATCTAAATTAAAGCGTAGGTTCTCCCCTTTCAGAAAAACACCATACTTTTGAATTTGGATAATTATTTCGTACCTTAAACGGCCTCCATGGACACATAGCCCTCTGTAAAATACCGTCAACTTGCATGCGGTTTCACCGCAAACAATACAGCACTATACAGTGTTACAAAAAAAACATTTCTATGGTTGGGAATAACTTTTAAAGTTTTCAAGGGAGGCCGATAATTTTATATCTAAATTAAAGCGTAGGTTCGTCCCTTTCAGAAAAACACCATACTTTTGAATTTGGATAATTATTTCGTACCTTAAACGGCCTCCATGGACACATAGCCCTCTGTAAAATACCGGTCAACTTGCATGCGGTTTCACCGCAAACAATACAACACTATACAGTGTTACAAAAAACATTTCTATGGTTGGGAATAACTTTTAAAGTTTTCAAGGGAGGCCGATAATTTTATATCTAAATTAAAGCGTAGGTTCTCCCCTTTCAGAAAAACACCATACTTTTGAATTTGGATAATTATTTCGTACCTTAAACGGCCTCCATGGACACATAGCCCTCTGTAAAATACCGTCAACTTGCATGCGGTTTCACCGCAAACAATACAGCACTATACAGTGTTACAAAAAAACATTTCTATGGTTGGGAATAACTTTTAAAGTTTTCAAGGGAGGTCGATAATTTTATATCTAAATTAAAGCGTAGGTTCTCCCCTTTCAGAAAAACACCATACTTTTGAATTTGGATAATTATTTCGTACCTTAAACGGCCTCCATGGACACATAGCCCTCTGTAAAATACCGTCAACTTGCATGCGGTTTCACCGCAAACAATACAACAGTATACAGTGTTACCCAAAAAACATTTCTATGGTTGGGAATAACTTTTAAAGTTTTCAAGGAGGCCGATAATTTTATATCTAAATTAAAGCGTAGGTTCTCCCTTTCAGAAAAACACCATACTTTTGAATTTGGATAATTATTTCGTACCTTAAACGGCCTCCATGGACACATAGCCCTCTGTAAAATACCGTCAACTTGCATGCGGTTTCACCGCAAACAATACAGCACTATACAGTGTTACAAAAAAAACATTTCTATGGTTGGGAATAACTTTTAAAGTTTTCAAGGGAGGCCGATAATTTTATATCTAAATTAAAGCGTAGGTTCTCCCCTTTCAGAAAAAAACCATACTTTTGAATTTGGATAATTATTTCGTACCTTAAACGGCCTCCATGGACACATAGCCCTCTGTAAAATACCGTCAACTTGCATGCGGTTTCACCGCAAACAATACAGCACTATACAGTGTTACAAAAAAAACATTTCTATGGTTGGGAATAACTTTTAAAGTTTTCAAGGGAGGCCGATAATTTTATATCTAAATTAAAGCGTAGGTTCTCCCCTTTCAGAAAAACACCATACTTTTGAATTTGGATAATTATTTCGTACCTTAAACGGCCTCCATGGACACATAGCCCTCTGTAAAATACCGTCAACTTGCATGCGGTTTCACCGCAAACAATACAGCACTATACAGTGTTACAAAAAAAACATTTCTATGGTTGGGAATAACTTTTAAAGTTTTCAAGGGAGGCCGATAATTTTATATCTAAATTAAAGCGTAGGTTCTCCCCTTTCAGAAAAACACCATACTTTTGAATTTGGATAATTATTTCGTACCTTAAACGGCCTCCATGGACACATAGCCCTCTGTAAAATACCGTCAACTTGCATGCGGTTTCACCGCAAACAATACAGCACTATACAGTGTTACAAAAAAACATTTCTATTGTTGGGAATAACTTTTAAAGTTTTCAAGGGAGGTCGATAATTTTATATCTAAATTAAAGCGTAGGTTCTCCCCTTTCAGAAAAACACCATACTTTTGAATTTGGATAATTATTTCGTACCTTAAACGGCCTCCATGGACACTTAGCCCTCTGTAAAATACGGTCAACTTCCATGCGGTTTCACCGCAAACAATACAGCACTATACAGTGTTACAAAAAAAAACATTTCTATGGTTGGGAATAACTTTTAAAGTTTTCAAGGGAGGCCGATAATTTTATATCTAAATTAAAGCGTAGGTTCTCCCCTTTCAGAAAAACACCATACTTTTGAATTTGGATAATTATTTCGTACCTTAAACGGCCTCCATGGACACATAGCCCTCTGTAAAATACCGTCAACTTGCATGCGGTTTCACCGCAAACAATACAGCACTATACAGTGTTACAAAAAAACATTTCTATGCTTGGGAATAACTTTTAAAGTTTTCAAGGAGGCCGATCATTTTATATCTAAATTAAAGCGTAGGTTCTCCCCTTTCAGAAAAACACCATACTTTTGAATTTGGATAATTATTTCGTACCTTAAACGGCCTCCATGGACACAGCCCTCTGTAAAATACCGTCAACTTGCATGCGGTTTCACCGCAAACAATACAGCACTATACAGTGTTACAAAAAAACATTTCTATGGTTGGGAATAACTTTTAAAGTTTTCAAGGGAGGTCGATAATTTTATATCTAAATTAAAGCGTAGGTTCTCCCCTTTCAGAAAAACACCATACTTTTGAATTTGGATAATTATTTCGTACCTTAAACGGCCTCCATGGACACATAGCCCTCTGTAAAATACGGTCAACTTGCATGCGGTTTCACCGCAAACAATACAGCACTATACAGTGTTACAAAAAAAACATTTCTATGGTTGGGAATAACTTTTAAAGTTTTCAAGGGAGGTCGATAATTTTATATCTAAATTAAAGCGTAGGTTCTCCCCTTTCAGAAAAACACCATACTTTTGAATTTGGATAATTATTTCGTACCTTAAACGGCCTCCATGGACACATAGCCCTCTGTAAAATACGGTCAACTTGCATGCGGTTTCACCGCAAACAATACAGCACTATACAGTGTTACAAAAAAAACATTTCTATGGTTGGGAATAACTTTTAAAGTTTTCAAGGGAGGCCGATAATTTTATATCTAAATTAAAGCGTAGGTTCTCCCTTTCAGAAAAACACCATACTTTTGAATTTGGATAATTATTTCGTACCTTAAACGGCCTCCATGGACACATAGCCCTCTGTAAAATACCGTCAACTTGCATGCGGTTTCACCGCAAACAATACAGCACTATACAGTGTTACAAAAAAAATTCTATGGTTGGGAATAACTTTTAAAGTTTTCAAGGGAGGTCGATAATTTTATATCTAAATTAAAGCGTAGGTTCTCCCCTTTCAGAAAAACACCATACTTTTGAATTTGGATAATTATTTCGTACCTTAAACGGCCTCCATGGACATATAGCCCTCTGTAAAATACCGTCAACTTGCATGCGGTTTCACCGCAAACAATACAGCACTATACAGTGTTACAAAAAAAACATTTCTATGGTTGGGAATAACTTTTAAAGTTTTCAAGGGAGGCCGATAATTTTATATCTAAATTAAAGCGTAGGTTCTCCCCTTTCAGAAAAACACCATACTTTTGAATTTGGATAATTATTTCGTACCTTAAACGGCCTCCATGGACACATAGCCCTCTGTAAAATACCGTCAACTTGCATGCGGTTTCACCGCAAACAATACAGCACTATACAGTGTTACAAAAAAAACATTTCTATGGTTGGGAATAACTTTTAAAGTTTTCAAGGGAGGCCGATAATTTTATATCTAAATTAAAGCGTAGGTTCTCCCCTTTCAGAAAAACACCATACTTTTGAATTTGGATAATTATTTCGTACCTTAAACGGCCTCCATGGACACATAGCCCTCTGTAAAATACGGTCAACTTCCATGCGGTTTCACCGCAAACAATACAGCACTATACAGTGTTACAAAAAAACATTTCTATGGTTGGGAATAACTTTTAAAGTTTTCAATGGAGGTCGATAATTTTATATCTAAATTAAAGCGTAGGTTCTCCCCTTTCAGAAAAACACCATACTTTTGAATTTGGATAATTATTTCGTACCTTAAACGGCCTCCATGGACACTTAGCCCTCTGTAAAATACGGTCAACTTGCATGCGGTTTCACCGCAAACAATACAGCACTATACAGTGTTACACAAAAAAAACATTTCTATGGTTGGGAATAACTTTTAAAGTTTTCAAGGGAGGCCGATAATTTTATATCTAAATTAAAGCGTAGGTTCTCCCCTTTCAGAAAAACACCATACTTTTGAATTTGGATAATTATTTCGTACCTTAAACGGCCTCCATGGACACAGCCCTCTGTAAAATACGGTCAACTTGCATGCGGTTTCACCGCAAACAATACAGCACTATACAGTGTTACAAAAAAAACATTTGTATGGTTGGGAATAACTTTTAAAGTTTTCAAGGGAGGCCGATAATTTTATATCTAAATTAAAGCGTAGGTTCTCCCCTTTCAGAAAAACACCATACTTTTGAATTTGGATAATTATTTCGTACCTTAAACGGCCTCCATGGACACATAGCCCTCTGTAAAATACCGTCAACTTGCATGCGGTTTCACCGCAAACAATACAGCACTATACAGTGTTACAAAAAAAACATTTCTATGGTTGGGAATAACTTTTAAAGTTTTCAAGGGAGGTCGATAATTTTATATCTAAATTAAAGCGTAGGTTCTCCCCTTTCAGAAAAACACCATACTTTTGAATTTGGATAATTATTTCGTACCTTAAACGGCCTCCATGGACACATAGCCCTCTGTAAAATACCGTCAACTTGCATGCGGTTTCACCGCAAACAATACAGCACTATACAGTGTTACAAAAAAACATTTCTATGGTTGGGAATAACTTTTAAAGTTTTCAAGGGAGGCCGATAATTTTATATCTAAATTAAAGCGTAGGTTCTCCCCTTTCAGAAAAACACCATACTTTTGAATTTGGATAATTATTTCGTACCTTAAACGGCCTCCATGGACACATAGCCCTCTGTAAAATACCGTCAACTTGCATGCGGTTTCACCGCAAACAATACAGCACTATACAGTGTTACAAAAAAAACATTTCTATGGTTGGGAATAACTTTTAAAGTTTTCAAGGGAGGCCGATAATTTTATATCTAAATTAAAGCGTAGGTTCTCCACTTTCAGAAAAACACCATACTTTTGAATTTGGATAATTATTTCGTACCTTAAACGGCCTCCATGGACACATAGCCCTCTGTAAAATACCGTCAACTTGCATGCGGTTTCACCGCAAACAATACACCACTATACAGTGTTACAAAAAAAACATTTCTATGGTTGGGAATAACTTTTAAAGTTTTCAAGGGAGGCCGATAATTTTATATCTAAATTAAAGCGTAGGTTCTGCCCTTTCAGAAAAACACCATACTTTTGAATTTGGATAATTATTTCGTACCTTAAACGGCCTCCATGGACACATAGCCCTCTGTAAAATACCGTCAACTTGCATGCGGTTTCACAGCAAACAATACAACACTATACAGAGTTACTAAAAAAACATTTCTATGGTTGGGAATAAATTTTAAAGTTTACAAGGGAGGTCGATAATTTTATCTCTAACTCATAGCGTAGGTGCTCCGATCTCAGAAAAACACCATACTTTTGAATTTGGATAATTATTTCGTACCTTAAACGGCCTCCATGGACACATAGCCCTCTGTAAAATACGGTCAACTTGCATGCGGTTTCACCGCAAACAATACAGCACTATACAGTGTTACAAAAAACATTTCTATGGTTGGGAATAACTTTTAAAGTTTTCAAGGGAGGTCGATAATTTTATATCTAAATTAAAGCGTAGGTTCTCCCCTTTCAGAAAAACACCATACTTTTGAATTTGGATAATTATTTCGTACCTTAAACGGCCTCCATGGACACATAGCCCTCTGTAAAATACCGTCAACTTGCATGCGGTTTCACCGCAAACAATACAGCACTATACAGTGTTACAAAAAAAACATTTCTATGGTTGGGAATAACTTTTAAAGTTTTCAAGGGAGGTCGATAATTTTATATCTAAATTAAAGCGTAGGTTCTCCCTTTCAGAAAAACACCATACTTTTGAATTTGGATAATTATTTCGTACCTTAAACGGCCTCCATGGACACATAGCCCTCTGTAAAATACCGTCAACTTGCATGCGGTTTCACCGCAAACAATACAGCACTATACAGTGTTACAAAAAACATTTCTATGGTTGGGAATAACTTTTAAAGTTTTCAAGGGAGGTCGATAATTTTATATCTAAATTAAAGCGTAGGTTCTCCCCTTTCAGAAAAACACCATACTTTTGAATTTGGATAATTATTTCGTACCTTAAACGGCCTCCATGGACACATAGCCCTCTGTAAAATACGGTCAACTTCCATGCGGTTTCACCGCAAACAATACAGCACTATACAGTGTTACAAAAAAAACATTTCTATGGTTGGGAATAACTTTTAAAGTTTTCAAGGGAGGCCGATAATTTTATATCTAAATTAAAGCGTAGGTTCTCCCCTTTCAGAAAAACACCATACTTTTGAATTTGGATAATTATTTCGTACCTTAAACGGCCTCCATGGACACATAGCCCTCTGTAAAATACGGTCAACTTGCATGCGGTTTCACCGCAAACAATACAGCACTATACAGTGTTACAAAAAAACATTTCTATGGTTGGGAATAACTTTTAAAGTTTTCAAGGGAGGTCGATAATTTTATATCTAAATTAAAGCGTAGGTTCTCCCTTTTCAGAAAAACACCATACTTTTGAATTTGGATAATTATTTCGTACCTTAAACGGCCTCCATGGACACATAGCCCTCTGTAAAATACCGTCAACTTGCATGCGGTTTCACCGCAAACAATACAGCACTATACAGTGTTACAAAAAACAACATTTCTATGGTTGGGATAACTTTTAAAGTTTTCAAGGGAGGCCGATAATTTTATATCTAAATTAAAGCGTAGGTTCTCCCCTTTCAGAAAAACACCATACTTTTGAATTTGGATAATTATTTCGTACCTTAAACGGCCTCCATGGACACATAGCCCTCTGTAAAATACCGTCAACTTGCATGCGGTTTCACCGCAAACAATACAGCACTATACAGTGTTACAAAAAAACATTTCTATGGTTGGGAATAACTTTTAAAGTTTTCAAGGGAGGCCGATAATTTTATATCTAAATTAAAGCTTAGGTTCTCCCCTTTCAGAAAAACACAATACTTTTGAATTTGGATAATTATTTCGTACCTTAAACGGCCTCCATGGACACATAGCCCTCTGTAAAATACCGTCAACTTGCATGCGGTTTCACCGCAAACAATACAGCACTATACAGTGTTACAAAAAAAACATTTCTATGGTTGGGAATAACTTTTAAAGTTTTCAAGGGAGGCCGATAATTTTATATCTAAATTAAAGCGTAGGTTCTCCCCTTTCAGAAAAACACCATACTTTTGAATTTGGATAATTATTTCGTACCTTAAACGGCCTCCATGGACACTTAGCCCTCTGTAAAATACGGTCAACTTCCATGCGGTTTCACCGCAAACAATACAGCACTATTACAGTGTTACAAAAAAAAACATTTCTAGGGTTGGGAATAACTTTTAAAGTTTTCAAGGGAGGCCGATAATTTTATATCTAAATTAAAGCGTAGGTTCTCCCCTTTCAGAAAAACACCATACTTTTGAATTTGGATAATTATTTCGTACCTTAAACGGCCTCCATGGACACATAGCCCTCTGTAAAATACCGTCAACTTGCATGCGGTTTCACCGCAAACAATACAGCACTATACAGTGTTACAAAAAAACATTTCTATGGTTGGGAATAACTTTTAAAGTTTTCAAGGGAGGTCGATAATTTTATATCTAAATTAAAGCGTAGGTTCTCCCCTTTCAGAAAAACACCATACTTTTGAATTTGGATAATTATTTCGTACCTTAAACGGCCTCCATGGACACATAGCCCTCTGTAAAATACGGTCAACTTGCATGCGGTTTCACCGCAAACAATACAGCACTATACAGTGTTACAAAAAACATTTCTAGGGTTGGGAATAACTTTTAAATTTTTCAAGGGAGGTCGATAATTTTATATCTAAATTAAAGCGTAGGTTCTCCCCTTTCAGAAAAACACCATACTTTTGAATTTGGATAATTATTTCGTACCTTAAACGGCCTCCATGGACACATAGCCCTCTGTAAAATACCGTCAACTTGCATGCGGTTTCACCGCAAACAATACAGCACTATACAGTGTTACAAAAAAACATTTCTATGGTTGAGAATAACTTTTAAAGTTTTCAAGGGAGGTCGATAATTTTATATCTAAATTAAAGCGTAGGTTCTCCCCTTTCAGAAAAACACCATACTTTTGAATTTGGATAATTATTTCGTACCTTAAACGGCCTCCATGGACACATAGCCCTCTGTAAAATACCGTCAACTTGCATGCGGTTTCACCGCAAACAATACAGCACTATACAGTGTTACAAAAAAACATTTCTATTGTTGGGAATAACTTTTAAAGTTTTCAAGGGAGGTCGATAATTTTATATCTAAATTAAAGCGTAGGTTCTCCCCTTTCAGAAAAACACCATACTTTTGAATTTGGATAATTATTTCGTACCTTAAACGGCCTCCATGGACACTTAGCCCTCTGTAAAATACGGTCAACTTCCATGCGGTTTCACCGCAAACAATACAGCACTATACAGTGTTACAAAAAAAACATTTCTATGGTTGGGAATAACTTTTAAAGTTTTCAAGGGAGGCCGATAATTTTATATCTAAATTAAAGCGTAGGTTCTCCCCTTTCAGAAAAACACCATACTTTTGAATTTGGATAATTATTTCGTACCTTAAACGGCCTCCATGGACACATAGCCCTCTGTAAATACGGTCAACTTGCATGCGGTTTCACCGCAAACAATACAGCACTATACAGTGTTACAAAAAACATTTCTAGGGTTGGGAATAACTTTTAAAGTTTTCAAGGGAGGTCGATAATTTTATATCTAAATTAAAGCGTAGGTTCTCCCCTTTCAGAAAAACACCATACTTTTGAATTTGGATAATTATTTCGTACCTTAAACGGCCTCCATGGACACATAGCCCTCTGTAAAATACCGTCAACTTGCATGCGGTTTCACCGCAAACAATACAGCACTATACAGTGTTACAAAAAAAAACATTTCTATGGTTGGGAATAACTTTTAAAGTTTTCAAGGGAGGCCGATAATTTTATATCTAAATTAAAGCGTAGGTTCTCCCCTTTCAGAAAAACACCATACTTTTGAATTTGGATAATTATTTCGTACCTTAAACGGCCTCCATGGACACATAGCCCTCTGTAAAATACCGTCAACTTGCATGCGGTTTCACCGCAAACAATACAGCACTATACAGTGTTACAAAAAAAAACATTTCTATGGTTGGGAATAACTTTTAAAGTTTTCAATGAGGCCGATAATTTTATATCTAAATTTAAGCGTAGGTTCTCCCCATTCAGAAAAACACCATACTTTTGAATTTGGATAATTATTTCGTACCTTAAACGGCCTCCATGGACACATAGCCCTCTGTAAAATACCGTCAACTTGCATGCGGTTTCACCGCAAACAATACAGCACTATACAGTGTTACAAAAAAAAAACATTTCTATGGTTGGGAATAACTTTTAAAGTTTTCAAGGGAGGCCGATAATTTCATATCTAAATTAAAAGCGTAGGTTCTCGCCTTTCAGAAAAACACCATACTTTTGAATTTGGATAATTATTTCGTACCTTAAACGGCCTCCATGGACACTTAGCCCTCTGTAAAATACGGTCAACTTCCATGCGGTTTCACCGCAAACAATACAGCACTATACAGTGTTACAACAACAAAAAAATTCAATGGTTGGGAATAACTTTTAAAGTTTTCAAGGGAGGCCGATAATTTTATATCTAAATTAAAGCTTAGGTTCTCCCCTTTCAGAAAAACACCATACTTTTGAATTTGGATAATTATTTCGTACCTTAAACGGCCTCCATGGACACATAGCCCTCTGTAAAATACCGTCAACTTGCATGCGGTTTCACCGCAAACAATACAGCACTATACAGTGTTACAAAAAACATTTCTATGGTTGGGAATAACTTTTAAAGTTTTCAAGGGAGGTCGATAATTTTATATCTAAATTAAAGCGTAGGTTCTCCCCTTTCAGAAAAACACCATACTTTTGAATTTGGATAATTATTTCGTACCTTAAACGGCCTCCATGGACACATAGCCCTCTGTAAAATACGGTCAACTTGCATGCGGTTTCACCGCAAACAATACAGCACTATACAGTGTTACAAAAAAAAACATTTCTAGGGTTGGGAATAACTTTTAAAGTTTTCAAGGGAGGTCGATAATTTTATATCTAAATTAAAGCGTAGGTTCTCCCCTTTCAGAAAAACACCATACTTTTGAATTTGGATAATTATTTCGTACCTTAAACGGCCTCCATGGACACATAGCCCTCTGTAAAATACCGTCAACTTGCATGCGGTTTCACCGCAAACAATACAGCACTATACAGTGTTACAAAAAAACATTTCTATGGTTGGGAATAACTTTTAAAGTTTTCAAGAGAGGTCGATAATTTTATATCTAAATTAAAGCGTAGGTTCTCCCCTTTCAGAAAAACACCATACTTTTGAATTTGGATAATTATTTCGTACCTTAAACGGCCTCCATGGACACATAGCCCTCTGTAAAATACCGTCAACTTGCATGCGGTTTCACCGCAAACAATACAGCACTATTACAGTGTTACAAAAAAAACATTTCTATGGTTGGGAATAACTTTTAAAGTTTTCAAGGGAGGCCGATAATTTTATATCTAAATTAAAGCTTAGGTTCTCCCCTTTCGAAAAACACCATACTTTTGAATTTGGATAATTATTTCGTACCTTAAACGGCCTCCATGGACACTTAGCCCTCTGTAAAATACGGTCAACTTGCATGCGGTTTCACCGCAAACAATACAGCACTATACAGTGTTACAAAAAAAACATTTCTATGGTTGGGAATAACTTTTAAAGTTTTCAAGGGAGGCCGATAATTTTATATCTAAATTAAAGCTTAGGTTCTTCCCTTTCAGACAAACACCATACTTTTGAATTTGGATAATTATTTCGTACCTTAAACGGCCTCCATGGACACATAGCCCTCTAAAAATACCGTCAACTTGCATGCGGTTTCACCGCAAACAATACAGCACTATCCAGTGTTACAAAAAAACATGTCTATGGTTAGGAATAACTTTTAAAGTTTTTCAGGGAGGGCGATCACTTTATATCTAAAGTAAAGCGTAGGTTCTCCCTTTCAGAAAAACACCATACTTTTGAATTTGGATAATTATTTCGTACCTTAAACGGCCTCCATGGACATAGCCCTCTGTAAAATACCGTCAACTTGCATGCGGTTTCACCGCAAACAATACAACACTATACAGTGTTACAAAAAACATTTCTAGGGTTGGGAATAACTTTTAAAGTTTTCAAGGAGGCCGATAATTTTATATCTAAATTAAAGCGTAGGTTCTCCTTTCAGAAAAAGACCATACTTTTGAATTTGGATAATTATTTCGTACCTTAAACGGCCTCCATGGACACATAGCCCTCTGTAAAATACCGTCAACTTGCATGCGGTTTCACCGCAAACAATACAGCACTATACAGTGTTACAAAAAAACATTTTTATTGTTGGGAATAACTTTTAAAGTTTTCAAGGGAGGCCGATAATTTTATATCTAAATTAAAGCGTAGGTTCTCCCCTTTCAGAAAAACACCATACTTTTGAATTTGGATAATTATTTCGTGCCTTAAACGGCCTCCATGGACACATAGCCCTCTGTAAAATACCGTCAACTTGCATGCGGTTTCACCGCAAACAATACAGCACTATACAGTGTTACAAAAAAAACATTTCTATGGTTGGGAATAACTTTTAAAGTTTTCAAGAGAGGTCGATAATTTTATATCTAAATTAAAGCGTAGGTTCTCCCCTTTCAGAAAAAACACCATACTTTTGAATTTGGATAATTATTTCGTACCTTAAACGGCCTCCATGGACACATAGCCCTCTGTAAAATACCGTCAACTTGCATGCGGTTTCACCGCAAACAATACAGCACTATACAGTGTTACAAAAAAACATTTCTATGGTTGGGAATAACTTTTAAAGTTTTCAAGGGAGGCCGATAATTTTATATCTAAATTAAAGCGTAGGTTCTCCCCTTTCAGAAAAACACCATACTTTTGAATTTGGATAATTATTTCGTACCTTAAACGGCCTCCATGGACACATAGCCCTCTGTAAAATACCGTCAACTTGCATGCGGTTTCACCGCAAACAATACAGCACTATACAGTGTTACAAAAAAACATTTCTATTGTTGGGAATAACTTTTAAAGTTTTCAAGGGAGGTCGATAATTTTATATCTAAATTAAAGCGTAGGTTCTCCCCTTTCAGAAAAACACCATACTTTTGAATTTGGATAATTATTTCGTACCTTAAACGGCCTCCATGGACACTAGCCCTCTGTAAAATACCGTCAACTTGCATGCGGTTTCACCGCAAACAATACAGCACTATACAGTGTTACAAAAAAAACATTTCTATGGTTGGGAATAACTTTTAAAGTTTTCAAGGGAGGTCGATAATTTTATATCTAAATTAAAGCGTAGGTTCTCCCCTTTCAGAAAAACACCATACTTTTGAATTTGGATAATTATTTCGTACCTTAAACGGCCTCCATGGACACATAGCCCTCTGTAAAATACCGTCAACTTGCATGCGGTTTCACCGCAAACAATACAGCACTATACAGTGTTACAAAAACATTTCTATGGTTGGGAATAACTTTTAAAGTTTTCAATGGAGGTCGATAATTTTATATCTAAATTAAAGCGTAGGTTCTCCCCTTTCAGAAAAAACACCATACTTTTGAATTTGGATAATTATTTCGTACCTTAAACGGTCTCCATGGACACATAGCCCTCTGTAAAATACCGTCAACTTGCATGCGGTTTCACCGCAAACAATACCGCACTATACAGAATTACAAAACAAAAACATTTCTATGGTTGGGAATAACTTTTAAAGTTTTCAAGGGAGGCCGATAATTTTATATCTAAATTAAAGCTTAGGTTCTCCCCTTTCAGAAAATCCCAATACTTTTGAATTTGGATAATTATTTCGTACCTTAAACGGCCTCCATGGACACATAGCCCTCTGTAAAATACCGTCAACTTGCATGCGGTTTCACCGCAAACAATACAGCACTATACAGTGTTACAAAAAAAAAACATTTCTATGGTTGGGAATAACTTTTAAAGTTTTCAAGGGAGGTCGATATTTTATATCTAAATTAAAGCGTAGGTTCTCCCCTTTCAGAAAAAACACCATACTTTTGAATTTGGATAATTATTTCGTACCTTAAACGGCCTCCATGGACACATAGCTCTCTGTAAAATACGGTCAACTTGCATGCGGTTTCACCGCAAACAATACAGCACTATACAGTGTTACAAAAAATTTTTTTCTAGGATTGGGAATAACTTTTAAAGTTTTCAAGGGAGGCCGATAATTTTATATCTAAATTAAAGCTTAGGTTCTCCCCTTTCAGAAAAACACCATACTTTTGAATTTGGATAATTATTTCATTGTACATTAAACGGCCTCCATGGACACATAGCCCTCTAAAAATACCGTCAACTTGCATGCGGTTTCACC
>JAQQFT010000056.1:0-19216 GCA_029582265.1 Zoroaster sp. YZ-2022 | reverse complement strand
AGGTTCCCCCCTTTCAGAAAAACACCATACTTTTGAATTTGGATAATTATTTCGTACCTTAAACGGCCTCCATGGACACATAGCCCTCTGTAAAATACCGTCAACTTGCATGCGGTTTCACCGCAAACAATACAGCACTATACAGTGTTACAAAAACACATTTCTATTGTTGGGAATAACTTTAAAGTTTTCATGGGAGGCCGATAATTTTATATCTAAATTAAAGCGTAGGTTCTGCCCTTTCAGAAAAACACCATACTTTTGAATTTGGATAATTATTTCGTACCTTAAACGGCCTGCATGGACACATAGCCCTCTGTAAAATACCGTCAACTTGCATGCGGTTTCACCGCAAACAATACAGCACTATACAGTGTTACAAAAAAAACCATTTCTATGATTGGGAATAACTTTTAAAGTTTTCAAGGGAGGTCGATAATTTTATATCTAAATTAAAGCGTAGGTTCTCCCCTTTCAGAAAAACACCATACTTTTGAATTTGGATAATTATTTCGTACCTTAAACGGCCTCCATGGACACATAGCCCTCTGTAAAATACCGTCAACTTGCATGCGGTTTCACCGCAAACAATACAGCACTATACAGTGTTACAAAAAAAACATTTCTAGGGTTGGGAATAACTTTTAAAGTTTTCAAGGGAGGTCGATAATTTTATATCTAAATTAAAGCGTAGGTTCTCCCCTTTCAGACAAACACCATACTTTTGAATTTGGATAATTATTTCGTACCTTAAACGGCCTCCATGGACACATAGCCCTCTGTAAAATACCGTCAACTTGCATGTGGTTTCACCGCAAACAATACAGCACTATACAGTGTTACAAAAAAAACATTTCTATGGTTGGGAATAACTTTTAAAGTTTTCAAGGGAGGTCGATAATTTTATATCTAAATTAAAGCGTAGGTTCTCCCCTTTCAGAAAAACACCATACTTTTGAATTTGGATAATTATTTCGTACCTTAAACGGCCTCCATGGACACATAGCCCTCTGTAAAATACCGTCAACTTGCATGCGGTTTCACCGCAAACAATACAGCACTATACAGTGTTACAAAAAAAAACATTTCTATGGTTGGGAATAACTTTTAAGTTTTCAAGGGAGGTCGATAATTTTATATCTAAATTAAAGCGTAGTTTCTCCCCTTTCAGAAAACACCATACTTTTGAATTTGGATAATTATTTCGTACCTTAAACGGCCTCCATGGACACATAGCCCTCTGTAAAATACCGTCAACTTGCATGCGGTTTCACCGCAAACAATACAGCACTATACAGTGTTACAAAAAACATTCTAGTGTTGGGAATAACTTTTATAGTTTTCAAGGAGGTCGATAATTTTATATCTAAATTAAAGCGTAGGTTCTCCCCTTCAGAAAAACACCATACTTTTGAATTTGGATAATTATTTCGTACCTTAAACGGCCTCCATGGACACATAGCCCTCTGTAAAATACGGTCAACTTGCATGCGGTTTCACCGCAAACAATACAGCACTATACAGTGTTACAAAAAACATTTCTAGCGTTGGGAATAACTTTTAAAGTTTTCAAGGGAGGCCGATAATTTTATATCTAAATTAAAGCGTAGGTTCTCCCCTTTCAGAAAAACACCATACTTTTGAATTTGGATAATTATTTCGTACCTTAAACGGCCTCCATGGACACATAGCCCTCTGTAAAATACCGTCAACTTGCATGCGGTTTCACCGCAAACAATACAGCACTATAGAGTGTTACAAAAGAAACATTTCTATGGTTGGGAATAACTTTTAAAGTTTTCAAGGGAGGTCGATAATTTTATATCTAAATTAAAGCGTAGGTTCTCACCTTTCAGAAAAACACCATACTTTTGAATTTGGATAATTATTTCGTACCTTAAACGGCCTCCATGGACACATAGCCCTCTGTAAAATACCGTCAACTTGCATGCGGTTTCACCGCAAACAATACAGCACTATACAGTGTTACAAAAAAAAACATTTCTATGGTTGGGAATAACTTTTAAAGTTTTCAAGGGAGGTCGATAATTTTATATCTAAATTAAAGCGTAGGTTCTCACCTTTCAGAAAAACACCATACTTTTGAATTTGGATAATTATTTCGTACCTTAAACGGCCTCCATGGACACATAGCCCTCTGTAAAATACGGTCAACTTGCATGCGGTTTCACCGCAAACAATACAGCACTATACAGTGTTACAAAAAACATTTCTATGGTTGGGAATAACTTTTAAAGTTTTCAAGGGAGTCGATAATTTTATATCTAAATTAAAGCTTAGGTTCTCCCCTTTCAGAAAAACACCATACTTTTGAATTTGGATAATTATTTCGTACCTTAAACGGCCTCCATGGACACTTAGCCCTCTGTAAAATACGGTCAACTTGCATGCGGTTTCACCGCAAACAATACAGCACTATACAGTGTTACAAAAAAACATTTCTAGGGTTGGGAATAACTTTTTAAAGTTTTCAAGGGAGGCCGATAATTTTATATCTAAATTAAAGCGTAGGTTCTCCCTTTCAGAAAACACCATACTTTTGAATTTGGATAATTATTTCGTACCTTAAACGGCCTCCATGGACACATAGCCCTCTGTAAAATACCGTCAACTTGCATGCGGTTTCACCGCAAACAATACAGCACTATACAGTGTTACAAAAAAACATTTCTATTGTTGGGAATAACTTTAAAGTTTTCAAGGAGGTCGATAATTTTATATCTAAATTAAAGCGTAGGTTCTCCCCTTTCAGAAAAACACCATACTTTTTAATTTGGATAATTATTTCGTACCTTAAACGGCCTCCATGGACACATAGCCCTCTGTAAAATACCGTCAACTTGCATGCGGTTTCACCGCAAACAATACAGCACTATACAGTGTTACAAAAAACATTTCTATGGTTGGGAATAACTTTTAAAGTTTTCAAGTGAGGTCGATAATTTTATATCTAAATTAAAGCGTAGGTTCTCCCCTTTCAGAAAAACACCATACTTTTGAATTTGGATAATTATTTCGTACCTTAAACGGCCTCCATGGACACATAGCCCTCTGTAAAATACGGTCAACTTGCATGCGGTTTCACCGCAAACAATACAGCACTATACAGTGTTACAAAAAAACATTTGTAGGGTTGGGAATAACCTTTAAAGTTTTCAAGGGAGGTCGATAATTTTATATCTAAATTAAAGCGTAGGTTCTCCTCTTTCAGAAAAACACCATACTTTTGAATTTGGATAATTATTTCGTACCTTAAACGGCCTCCATGGACACATAGCCCTCTGTAAAATACCGTCAACTTGCATGCGGTTTCACCGCAAACAATACAGCACTATACAGTGTTACAAAAAACATTTCTAGGTTGGGAATAACTTTAAAGTTTTCAAGGAGGTCGATAATTTTATATCTAAATTAAAGCGTAGGTTCTCCACTTTCAGAAAAACACCATACTTTTGAATTTGGATAATTATTTCGTACCTTAAACGGCCTCCATGGACACATAGCCCTCTGTAAAATACCGTCAACTTGCATGCGGTTTCACCGCAAACAATACAGCACTATACAGTGTTACAAAAAACATTTATATTGTTGGGAATAACTTTTAAAGTTTTCAAGGGAGGTCGATAATTTTATATCTAAATTAAAGCTTAGGTTCTCCCCTTTCAGAAAAACACCATACTTTTGAATTTGGATAATTATTTCGTACCTTAAACGGCCTCCATGGACACATAGCCCTCTGTAAAATACCGTCAACTTGCATGCGGTTTCACCGCAAACAATACAGCACTATACAGTGTTACAAAAAAAACATTTCTAGGGTTGGGAATAACTTTTAAAGTTTTCAAGGGAGGTCGATAATTTTATATCTAAATTAAAGCGTAGGTTCTCACCTTTCAGAAAAACACAATACTTTTGAATTTGGATAATTATTTCGTACCTTAAACGGCCTCCATGGACACATAGCCCTCTGTAAAATACCGTCTACTTGCATGCGGTTTCACCGCAAACAATACAGCACTATAGAGTGTTAAAAAAAAAAAATTCTAGGGTTGAGGAATAACTTTTAAAGTTTTCAAGGGAGGCCGATAATTTTATATCTAAATTAAAGCGTAGGTTCTCACCTTTCAGAAAAACACAATACTTTTGAATTTGGATAATTATTTCGTCCCTTAAACGGCCTCCATGGACACATAGCCCTCTGTAAAATACCGTCAACTTGCATGCGGTTTCACCGCAAACAATACAGCACTATACAGTGTTACAAAAAAAAACATTTCTATGGTTGGGAATAACATTTAAAGTTTTCAAGGTAGTCGATAATTTTATATCTAAATTAAAGCTTAGGTTCCCACCTTTCAGAAAAACACCATACTTTTGAATTTGGATAATTATTTCGTACCTTAAACGGCCTCCATGGACACTTAGCCCTCTGTAAAATACGGTCAACTTGCATGCGGTTTCACCGCAAACAATACAGCACTATACAGTGTTACAAAAAAACATTTCTAGGTTTGGGAATAACTTTTAAAGTTTTCAAGGGAGGCCGATAATTTTATATATAAATTAAATGGTAGGTTCTCCCCTTTCAGAAAAACACCATACTTTTGAATTTGGATAATTATTTCGTACCTTAAACGGCCTCCATGGACACATAGCCCTCTGTAAAATACCGTCAACTTGCATGCGGTTTCACCGCAAACAATACAGCACTATACAGTGTTACAAAAAAACATTTCTATTGTTGGGAATTACTTTTATAGTTTTCAAGGGAGGCCGATAATTGTATATCTAAATTAAAGCGTAGGTTCTCCCCTTTCAGAAATACACCATACTTTTGAATTTGGATAATTATTTCGTACCTTAAACGGCCTCCATGGACACATAGCCCTCTGTAAAATACCGTCAACTTGCATGCGGTTTCACCGCAAACAATACAGCACTATACAGTGTTACAAAAAAAACATTTCTATGGTTGGGAATAACATTTAAAGTTTTCAAGGGAGGTCGATAATTTTATATCTAAATTAAAGCGTAGGTTCTCCCTTCAGATAAACACCATACTTTTGAATTTGGATAATTATTTCGTGCCTTAAACGGCCTCCATGGACACATAGCCCTCTGTAAAATACTGTCAACTTGCATGCGGTTTCACCGCAAACAATACAGCACTATACAGTGTTACAAAAACATTTCTATTGTTGGGAATAACTTCTAAAGTTTTCATTGGAGGTAGATAATTTTATATCTAAATTAAAGCGTAGTTTCTCCCCTTTCAGAAAAACACCATACTTTTGAATTTGGATAATTATTTCGTACCTTAAACGGCCTCCATGGACACATAGCCCTCTGTAAAATACCGTCAACTTGCATGCGGTTTCACCGCAAACAATACAGCACTATACAGTGTTACAAAAAAAACATTTCTATGGTTGGGAATAACTTTTAAAGTTTTCAAGGGAGGTCGATAATTTTATATATAAATTAAAGCGTAGGTTCTCCCCTTTCAGAAAAACACCATACTTTTGAATTTGGATAATTATTTCGTACCTTAAACGGCCTCCATGGACACTTAGCCCTCTGTAAAATACGGTCAACTTGCATGCGGTTTCACCGCAAACAATACAGCACTATACAGTGTTACAAAAAAACATTTCTAGGATTGGGAATAACTTTTAAAGTTTTCAAGGGAGGTCGATAATTTTATATCTAAATTAAAGCGTAGGTTCTCACCTTTCAGAAAAACCCAAATACTTTTGAATTTGGATAATTATTTCGTACCTTAAACGGCCTCCATGGACACATAGCCCTCTGTAAAATACCGTCAACTTGCATGCGGTTTCACCGCAAACAATACAGCACTATACAGTGTTACAAAACACATTTCTATTGTTGGGAATAACTTTTAAAGTTTTCAAGGGAGGCCGATAATTTTATATCTAAATTAAAGCTTAGGTTCTCCCCTTTCAGAAAAACACCATACTTTTGAATTTGGATAATTATTTCGTACCTTAAACGGCCTCCATGGACACATAGCCCTCTGTAAAATACCGTCAACTTGCATGCGGTTTCACCGCAAACAATACAGCACTATACAGTGTTACAAAAAAACATTTCTAGGGTTGGGAATAACTTTTAAAGTTTTCAAGGGAGGTTGATAATTTTATATCTAAATTAATTCGTAGGTTCTCACCTTTCAGAAACACACCATACTTTTGAATTTGGATAATTATTTCGTACCTTAAACGGCCTCCATGGACACATAGCCCTCTGTAAAATACTGTCAACTTGCATGCGGTTTCACCGCAAACAATACAGCACTATACAGTGTTACAAAAAAAAACATTTCTATGGTTGGGAATAACGTTTTCAAGGGAGGTCGATAATTTTATATCTAAATTAAAGCGTAGGTTCTCCCCTTTCAGAAAAACACAATACTTTTGAATTTGGATAATTATTTCGTACCTAAAACGGCCTCCATGGACACATAGCCCTCTGTAAAATACTGTCAACTTGCATGCGGTTTCACAGCAAACAATACAGCACTATACAGTGTTACAAAAAAACATTTTTACTGTTGGGAATAACTTTTAAAGTTTTCATGAGAGGCCGATAATTTTATATCTAAATTAAAGCTTAGGTTCTCCCCTTTCAGAAAAACACCATACTTTTGAATTTGGATAATTATTTCGTACCTTAAACGGCCTCCATGGACACATAGCCCTCTGTAAAATACCGTCAACTTGCATGCGGTTTCACCGCAAACAACACAGCACTATACAGTGTTACAAAAAACTACATTTCTATGGTTGGGGAATAACTTTTAAAGTTTTCAAGAGAGGCCGATAATTTTATATCTAAATTAAATGGTAGGTTCTCCTTTCAGAAAAACACCATACTTTTGAATTTGGATAATTATTTCGTACCTTAAACGGCCTCCATGGACACATAGCCTCTGTAAAATACTGTCAACTTGCATGCGGTTTCACCGCAAACAATACAGCACTATACAGTGTTACAAAGAAAACATTTCTATGGTTGGGAATAACTTTTAAAGTTTTCAAGGGAGGCCGATAATTTTATATCTAAATTAAAGCGTAGTATGGTGTTTCAGAAAAACACCATACTTTTGAATTTGGATAATTATTTCGTACCTTAAACGGCCTCCATGGACACATAGCCCTCTGTAAAATACCGTCAACTTGCATGCGGTTTCACCGCAAACAATACAGCACTATACAGTGTTACAAAAAAACATTTCTATGGTTGGGAATAACTTTTAAAGTTTTCAAGGGAGGTCGATAATTTTATATCTAAATTAAAGCGTAGGTTCTCCCCTTTCAGAAAAACACCATACTTTTGAATTTGGATAATTATTTCGTACCTTAAACGGCCTCCATGGACACATAGCCCTCTGTAAAATACCGTCAACTTGCATGCGGTTTCACCGCAAACAATACAGCACTATACAGTGTTACAAAAAACATTTCTATTGTTGGGAATAACTTTAAAGTTTTCAAGGAGGCCGATAATTTTATATCTAAATTAAAGCTTAGGTTCTCCCTTTCAGAAAAACACCATACTTTTGAATTTGGATAATTATTTCATACCTTAAACGGCCTCCATGGACACATAGCCCTCTGTAAAATACTGTCAACTTGCATGCGGTTTCACCGCAAACAATACAGCACTATACAGTGTTACAAAAAAAAATACTATGGAATGGAATCACTTATAAAGTTTTCGAGGGAGGTCGATAAGTTTATATCTAAATTAATGCGTAGGTTCTCCCATTTCAGAAAAACACCATACTTTTGAATTTGGATAATTATTTCGTACCTTAAACGGCCTCCATGGACACATAGCCCTCTGTAAAATATGGTCAACTTGCATGCGGTTTCACCGCAAACAATACAGCACTATACAGTGTTACAAAAAACATTTCTATTGTTGGGAATAACTTTTAAAGTTTTCAAGGTCGTCAGATAATTTTATATCTAAATTAAAACGTAGGTTCTCCACTTTCAGAAAAACACCATACTTTTGAATTTGGATAATTATTTCGTACCTTAAACGGCCTCCATGGACACATAGCCCTCTGTAAAATACCGTCAACTTGCATGCGGTTTCACCGCAAACAATACAGCACTATACAGTGTTACAAAAAAACATTTCTATGGTTGGGAATAACTTTTAAAGTTTTCAAGGGAGGTCGATAATTTTATATCTAAATTAAAGCGTAGTTTTTCACCATACTTTTGAATTTGGATAATTATTTCGTACCTTAAACGGCCTCCATGGACACTTAGCCCTCTGTAAAATATGGTCAACTTGCATGCGGTTTCACCGCAAACAATACAGCACTATACAGTGTTACAAAAAAAACATTTCTTTGGTTTGGGGAATAACTTTTAAAGTTTTCAAGGGAGGCCAGATAATATTATATCTAAATTAAAGCGTAGGTCCTCACCTTTCAGAAAAACCCAATACTTTTTGAATTTGGATAATTATTTCGTACCTTAAACGGCCTCCATGGACACATAGCCCTCTGTAAAATACCGTCAACTTGCATGCGGTTTCACCGCAAACAATACAGCACTATACAGTGTTACACAAAAAGCATTTCTAGGATTGGGAATAACTTTTAAAGTTTTCAAGGGAGGTCGATAATTTTATATCTAAATTAAAGCGTAGGTTCTGCCCTTTCAGAAAACACCATACTTTTGAATTTGGATAATTATTTCGTACCTTAAACGGCCTCCATGGACACATAGCCCTCTGTAAAATACCGTCAACTTGCATGCGGTTTCACCGCAAACAATACAGCACTATACAGTGTTACAAAAAAACATTTCTATGGTTGGGAATAACTTTTAAAGTTTTCAAGGGAGGTCGATAATTTTATATCTAAATTAAAGCGTAGGTTCTCCCCTTTCAGAAAAACACCATACTTTTGAATTTGGATAATTATTTCGTACCTTAAACGGCCTCCATGGACACATAGCCCTCTGTAAAATACCGTCAACTTGCATGCGGTTTCACCGCAAACAATACAGCACTATACAGTGTTACAAAAAAAAACATTTCTATGGTTGGGAATAACTTTTAAAGTTTTCAAGGACGGTCGATAATTTTATATCTAAATTAAAGCGTAGGTTCTCCTTTCAGAAAACACCATACTTTTGAATTTGGATAATTATTTCGTACCTTAAACGGCCTCCATGGACACATAGCCCTCTGTAAAATACCGTCAACTTGCATGCGGTTTCACCGCAAACAATACAGCACTATACAGTGTTACAAAAAAACATTTCTATGGTTGGGAATAACTTTTAAAGTTTTCAAGGGAGGCCGATAATTTTATATCTAAATTAAAGCGTAGGTTCTCCCCTTTCAGAAAAACACCATACTTTTGAATTTGGATAATTATTTCGTACCTTAAACGGCCTCCATGGACACATAGCCCTCTGTAAAATACCGTCAACTTGCATGCGGTTTCACCGCAAACAATACAGCACTATACAGTGTTACAAAAAACATTTCTATGGTTGGGAATAACTTTTAAAGTTTTCAAGGGAGGCCGATAATTTTATATCTAAATTAAAGCGTAGGTTCTCCCCTTTCAGAAAAACACCATACTTTTGAATTTGGATAATTATTTCGTACCTTAAACGGCCTCCATGGACACATAGCCCTCTGTAAAATACCGTCAACTTGCATGCGGTTTCACCGCAAACAATACAGCACTATACAGTGTTACAAAAAAACATTTCTATGGTTGGGAATAACTTTTAAAGTTTTCAAGGAGGCCGATAATTTTATATCTAAATTAAAGCGTAGGTTCTCCCTTTCAGAAAAACACCATACTTTTGAATTTGGATAATTATTTCGTACCTTAAACGGCCTCCATGGACACATAGCCCTCTGTAAAATACCGTCAACTTGCATGCGGTTTCACCGCAAACAATACAGCACTATACAGTGTTACAAAAAAAAACATTTCTATGGTTGGGAATAACTTTTAAAGTTTTCAAGGGAGGTCGATAATTTTATATCTAAATTAAAGCGTAGGTTCTCCCCTTTCAGAAAAAACAAATACTTTTGAATTTGGATAATTATTTCGTACCTTAAACGGCCTCCATGGACACATAGCCCTCTGTAAAATACCGTCAACTTGCATGCGGTTTCACCGCAAACAATACAGCACTATACAGTGTTACAAAAAACATTTCTATGGTTGGGAATAACTTTTAAAGTTTTCAAGGGAGGTCGATAATTTTATATCTAAATTAAAGCGTAGGTTCTCCCCTTTCAGAAAAACCCAATACTTTTGAATTTGGATAATTATTTCGTACCTTAAACGGCCTCCATGGACACATAGCCCTCTGTAAAATACCGTCAACTTGCATGCGGTTTCACCGCAAACAATACAGCACTATACAGTGTTACAAAAAAACATTTCTAGGGTTGGGAATAACTTTTAAAGTTTTCAAGGGAGGCCGATAATTTTATATCTAAATTAAATCGTAGGTTCTCCCCTTTCAGAAAAATGACCATACTTTTGAATTTGGATAATTATTTCGTACCTTAAACGGCCTCCATGGACACATAGCCCTCTGTAAATACCGTCAACTTGCATGCGGTTTCACCGCAAACAATACAGCACTATACAGTGTTACAAAAAAAACATTTCTATGGTTGGGAATAACTTTTAAAGTTTTCAAGGGAGGCCGATAATTTTATATCTAAATTAAAGCATAGGTTCTCCGCTTTCAGAAAAACACCATACTTTTGAATTTGGATAATTATTTCGTACCTTAAACGGCCTCCATGGACACATAGCCCTCTGTAAAATACCGTCAACTTGCATGCGGTTTCACCGCAAACAATACAGCACTATACAGTGTTACAAAAAACATTTCTAGGGTTGGGAATAACTTTTAAAGTTTTCAAGTGAGGTCGATAATTTTATATCTAAATTAAAGCGTAGGTTCTCCCCTTTCAGAAAAACACCATACTTTTGAATTTGGATAATTATTTCGTACCTTAAACGGCCTCCATGGACACAGCCCTCTGTAAAATACCGTCAACTTGCATGCGGTTTCACCGCAAACAATACAGCACTATACAGTGTTACAAAAAAAACATTTCTATGGTTGGGAATAACTTTTAAAGTTTTCAAGGCAGGCCGATAATTTTATATCTAAATTAAAGCGTAGGTTCTCCCTTTCAGAAAAACACCATACTTTTGAATTTGGATAATTATTTCGTACCTTAAACGGCCTCCATGGACACATAGCCCTCTGTAAAATACCGTCAACTTGCATGCGGTTTCACCGCAAACAATACAGCACTATACAGTGTTACAAAAAAACATTTCTATGGTTGGGAATAACTTTTAAAGTTTTCAAGGGAGGCCGATAATTTTATATCTAAATTAAAGCGTAGGTTCTCCCCTTTCAGAAAAACACCACACTTTTGAATTTGGATAATTATTTCGTACCTTAAACGGCCTCCATGGACACATAGCCCTCTGCAAAATACCGTCAACTTGCATGCGGTTTCACCGCAAACAATACAGCACTATACAGTGTTACAAAAAAAACATTTCTATGCTTTGGGAATAACTTTTAAAGTTTTCAAGGGAGGCCGATAATTTTATATCTAAATTAAAGCGTAGGTTCTCCCCTTTCAGAAAAACACCATACTTTTGAATTTGGATAATTATTTCGTACCTTAAACGGCCTCCATGGACACATAGCCCTCTGTAAAATACCGTCAACTTGCATGCGGTTTCACCGCAAACAATACAGCACTATACAGTGTTACAAAAAAAACATTTCTATTGTTGGGAATAACTTTAAAGTTTTCAAGGGAGGCCGATAATTTTATATCTAAATTAAAGCGTAGGTTCTCCTAATTAAGAAAAACACCATACTTTTGAATTTGGATAATTATTTCGTACCTTAAACGGCCTCCATGGACACATAGCCCTCTGTAAAATACCGTCAACTTGCATGCGGTTTCACCGCAAACAATACAGCACTATACAGTGTTACAAAAAACAATTCTATGGTTGGGAATAACTTTTAAAGTTTTCAAGGAGGCCGATAATTTTATATCTAAATTAAAGCTTAGGTTCTCCCCTTTCAGAAAAACACCATACTTTTGAATTTGGATAATTATTTCGTACCTTAAACGGCCTCCATGGACACATAGCCCTCTGTAAAATACCGTCAACTTGCATGCGGTTTCACCGCAAACAATACAGCACTATACAGTGTTACAAAAAACATTTCTATGGTTGGGAATAACTTTTAAAGTTTTCAAGGGAGGTCGATAATTTTATATCTAAATTAAAGCGTAGGTTCTCCCCTTTCAGAAAACACCATACTTTTGAATTTGGATAATTATTTCGTACCTTAAACGGCCTCCATGGACACTTAGCCCTCTGTAAAATACCGTCAACTTGCATGCGGTTTCACCGCAAACAATACAGCACTATACAGTGTTACAAAAAACATTTCTAGGGTTGGGAATAACTTTTAAAGTTTTCAAGGGAGGCCGATAATTTTATATCTAAATTAAAGGCAGGTTTTCACCTTTCAGAAAAACACCATACTTTTGAATTTGGATAATTATTTCGTACCTTAAACGGCCTCCATGGACACATAGCCCTCTGTAAAATACCGTCAACTTGCATGCGGTTTCACCGCAAACAATACAGCACTATACAGTGTTACAAAAAAACATTTCTATGGTTGGGAATAACTTTTAAAGTTTTCAAGGAGGCCGATAATTTTATATCTAAATTAAATCGATGGTTCTCCCTTTCAGAAACACACCATACTTTTGAATTTGGATAATTATTTCGTACCTTAAACGGCCTCCATGGACACATAGCCCTCTGTAAAATACCGTCAACTTGCATGCGGTTTCACCGCAAACAATACAGCACTATACAGTGTTACAAAAAACATTTCTAGGGTTGGGAATAACTTTTAAAGTTTTCAAGGGAGGTCCATAATTTTATATCTAAATTAAAGCGTAGGTTCTCCCTTTCAGAAAAACACCATACTTTTGAATTTGGATAATTATTTCGTACCTTAAACGGCCTCCATGGACACATAGCCCTCTGTAAAATACCGTCAACTTGCATGCGGTTTCACCGCAAACAATACAGCACTATACAGTGTTACAAGAAAAACATTTCTAGGTTTGGGAATAACTTTTAAAGTTTTCAAGGGAGGCCGATAATTTTATATCTAAATTAAAGCTTAGGTTCTCCCCTTTCAGAAAAACACCATACTTTTGAATTTGGATAATTATTTCGTACCTTAAACGGCCTCCATGGACACTTAGCCCTCTGTAAAATACGGTCAACTTGCATGCGGTTTCACCGCAAACAATACAGCACTATACAGTGTTACAAAAAAAACATTTCTATGGTTGGGAATAACTTTTAAAGTTTTCAAGGGAGGTCGATAATTTTATATCTAAATTAAAGCGTAGGTTCTCCCCTTTCAGAAACACACCATACTTTTGAATTTGGATAATTATTTCGTACCTTAAACGGCCTCCATGGACACATAGCCCTCTGTAAAATACCGTCAACTTGCATGCGGTTTCACCGCAAACAATACAGCACTATACAGTGTTACAAAAAACATTTCTATGGTTGGGAATAACTTTTAAAGTTTTCAAGGGAGGTCGATAATTTTATATCTAAATTAAAGCGTAGGTTCTCCCCTTTCAGAAAAACACCATACTTTTGAATTTGGATAATTATTTCGTACCTTAAACGGCCTCCATGGACACATAGCCCTCTGTAAAATACGGTCAACTTGCATGCGGTTTCACCGCAAACAATACAGCACTATACAGTGTTACAAAAAAAACATTTCTAGGTTTGGGAATAACTTTTAAAGTTTTCAAGGGAGGCCGATAATTTTATATATAAATTAAATGGTAGGTTCTCCCCTTTCAGAAAAACACCATACTTTTGAATTTGGATAATTATTTCGTACCTTAAACGGCCTCCATGGACACATAGCCCTCTGTAAAATACCGTCAACTTGCATGCGGTTTCACCGCAAACAATACAGCACTATACAGTGTTACAAAAAAAACATTTCTATGGTTGGGAATAACTTTAAAGTTTTCAAGGGAGGCCGATAATTTTATATCTAAATTAAAGCGTAGGTTCTCCCCTTTCAGAAACACACCATACTTTTGAATTTGGATAATTATTTCGTACCTTAAACGGCCTCCATGGACACATAGCCCTCTGTAAAATACCGTCAACTTGCATGCGGTTTCACCGCAAACAATACAGCACTATACAGTGTTACAAAAAAACATTTCTAGGGTTGGGAATAACTTTTAAAGTTTTCAAGGGAGGTCGATAATTTTATATCTAAATTAAAGCGTAGGTTCTCCACTTTCAGAAAACACCATACTTTTGAATTTGGATAATTATTTCGTACCTTAAACGGCCTCCATGGACACATAGCCCTCTGTAAAATACCGTCAACTTGCATGCGGTTTCACCGCAAACAATACAGCACTATACAGTGTTACAAAAAAACATTTCTATGGTTGGGAATAACTTTTAAAGTTTTCAAGGAAGGCCGATAATTTTATATCTAAATTAAAGCGTAGGTTCTCCCCTTTCAGAAAAACACCATACTTTTGAATTTGGATAATTATTTCGTACCTTAAACGGCCTCCATGGACACATAGCCCTCTGTAAAATACCGTCAACTTGCATGCGGTTTCACCGCAAACAATACAGCACTATACAGTGTTACAAAAAAACATTTCTATGGTTGGGAATAACTTTTAAAGTTTTCAAGGGAGGCCGATAATTTTATATCTAAATTAAAGCTTAGGTTCTCCCCTTTCAGAAAAACACCATACTTTTGAATTTTGATAATTATTTCGTACCTTAAACGGCCTCCATGGACACATAGCCCTCTGTAAAATACCGTCAACTTGCATGCGGTTTCACCGCAAACAATACAGCACTATACAGTGTTACAAAAAAAACATTTCTAGGGTTGGGAATAACTTTTAAAGTTTTCAAGGGAGGCCGATAATTTTATATCTAAATTAAAGCGTAGGTTCTCCCCTTTCAGAAAAACACCATACTTTTGAATTTGGATAATTATTTCGTACCTTAAACGGCCTCCATGGACACATAGCCCTCTGTAAAATACCGTCAACTTGCATGCGGTTTCACCGCAAACAATACAACACTATACAGTGTTACAAAAAAACATTTCTAGGATTGGGAATAACTTTTAAAGTTTTCAAGGGAGGTCGATAATTTTATATCTAAATTAAAGCGTAGGTTCTCCCCTTTCAGAAAAACACCATACTTTTGAATTTGGATAATTATTTCGTACCTTAAACGGCCTCCATGGACACATAGCCCTCTGTAAAATACCGTCAACTTGCATGCGGTTTCACCGCAAACAATACAGCACTATACAGTGTTACAAAAAAACATTTCTATTGTTGGGAATAACTTTTAAAGTTTTCAAGGGAGGCCGATAATTTTATATCTAAATTAAAGCTTAGGTTCTCCCCTTTCAGAAAAACCAAATACTTTTGAATTTGGATAATTATTTCGTACCTTAAACGGCCTCCATGGACACATAGCCCTCTGTAAAATACCGTCAACTTGCATGCGGTTTCACCGCAAACAATACAGCACTATACAGTGTTACAAAAAAAAACATTTCTATGGTTGGGAATAACTTTTAAAGTTTTCAAGGGAGGCCGATAATTTTATATCTAAATTAAAGCTTAGGTTCTCCCTTTTCAGAAAAACACCATACTTTTGAATTTGGATAATTATTTCGTACCTTAAACGGCCTCCATGGACACATAGCCCTCTGTAAAATACCGTCAACTTGCATGCGGTTTCACCGCAAACAATACAGCACTATACAGTGTTACAAAAAAACATTTCTATGGTTGGGAATAACTTTTAAAGTTTTCAAGGGGAGGCGATAATTTTATATCTAAATTAAAGCTTAGGTTCTCCCTTTCAGAAAACACCATACTTTTGAATTTGGATAATTATTTCGTACCTTAAACGGCCTCCATGGACACATAGCCCTCTGTAAAATACCGTCAACTTGCATGCGGTTTCACCGCAAACAATACAGCACTATACAGTGTTACAAAAAACATTTCTAGGGTTGGGAATAACTTTTAAAGTTTTCAAGGGAGGCCGATACTTGTATTTCTAAATTTATGCGTATGTTCTCCGCTTTGCGAAAAACACCATACTTTTGAATTTGGATAATTATTTCGTACCTTAAACGGCCTCCATGGACACATAGCCCTCTGTAAAATACCGTCAACTTGCATGCGGTTTCACCGCAAACAATACAGCACTATACAGTGTTACAAAAAAACATTTTTATGGTTGGGAATAACTTTAAAGTTTTCATGGGAGGCCGATAATTTTATATCTAAATTAAAGCGTAGGTTCTCCCCTTTCAGAAAAACACCATACTTTTGAATTTGGATAATTATTTCGTACCTTAAACGGCCTCCATGGACACTTAGCCCTCTGTAAAATACGGTCAACTTGCATGCGGTTTCACCGCAAACAATACAGCACTATACAGTGTTACAAAAAAAAACATTTCTAGGGTTGGGAATAACTTTTAAAGTTTTCAAGGAGGTCGATAATTTTATATCTAAATTAAAGCGTAGGTTCTCCCCTTTCAGAAAAAACCATACTTTTGAATTTGGATAATTATTTCGTACCTTAAACGGCCTCCATGGACACATCGCCCTGTGTAAAATACGGTCAACTTGCATGCGGTTTCACCGCAAACAATACAGCACTATACAGTGTTACAAAAATACATTTCTAGGGTTGGGAATAACTTTTAAAGTTTTCAAGGAAGGTCGATAATTTTATATCTAAATTAAAGCGTAGGTTCTCCCCTTTCAGAAAAACACCATACTTTTGAATTTGGATAATTATTTCGTACCTTAAACGGCCTCCATGGACACATAGCCCTCTGTAAAATACGGTCAACTTGCATGCGGTTTCACCGCAAACAATACAGCACTATACAGTGTTACAAAAAAAACATTTCTAGGATTGGGAATAACTTTTAAAGTTTTCAAGGGAGGTCGATAATTTGATATCTAAATTAAAGCGTAGGTTCTCCCCTTTTCAGAAAAACACCATACTTTTGAATTTGGATAATTATTTCGTACCTTAAACGGCCTCCATGGACACATAGCCCTCTGTAAAATACCGTCAACTTGCATGCGGTTTCACCGCAAACAATACAGCACTATACAGTGTTACAAAAACATTTCTAGGGTTGGGAATAACTTTTAAAGTTTTCAAGGGAGGCCGATAATTTTATATCTAAATTAAAGCTTAGGTTCTCCCCTTTCAGAAAAACACCATACTTTTGAATTTGGATAATTATTTCGTACCTTAAACGGCCTCCATGGACACATAGCCCTCTGTAAAATACCGTCAACTTGCATGCGGTTTCACCGCAAACAATACAGCACTATACAGTGTTACAAAAAACATTTCTAGGGTTGGGAATAACTTTTAAAGTTTTCATGGGAGGCCGATAATTTTATATCTAAATTAAAGCTTAGGTTCTCCCCTTTCAGAAAAACACCATACTTTTGAATTTGGATAATTATTTCGTACCTTAATGGCCTCCATGGACACATAGCCCTCTGTAAAATACCGTCAACTTGCATGCGGTTTCACCGCAAACAATACAGCACTATACAGTGTTACAAAAAAACATTTCTAGGGTTGGGAATAACTTTTAAAGTTTTCAAGGGAGGCCGATAATTTTATATCTAAATTAAATCGTAGGTTCTCCCCTTTCAGAAAAACACCATACTTTTTGATTTGGATAATTATTTCGTACCTTAAACGGCCTCCATGGACACATAGCCCTCTGTAAAATACTGTCAACTTGCATGCGGTTTCACCGCAAACAATACAGCACTATACAGTGTTACAAAAAACATTTCTAGGTTGGGAATAACTTTTAAAGTTTTCAAGGGAGGCCGATAATTTTATATCTAAATTAAAGCTTAGGTTCTCCCCTTTCAGAAAAACACCATACTTTTGAATTTGGATAATTATTTCGTACCTTAAACGGCCTCCATGGACACATAGCCCTCTGTAAAATACGGTCAACTTGCATGCGGTTTCACCGCAAACAATACAGCACTATACAGTGTTACAAAAAACATTCATTGGGAATAACTTTAAAGTTTTCAAGGGAGGCCGATAATTTTATATCTAAATTTAAAGCGTAGGTTCTCCTTTCAGAAAACACCATACTTTTGAATTTGGATAATTATTTCGTACCTTAAACGGCCTCCTTGGACACATAGCCCTCTGTAAAATACGGTCAACTTGCATGCGGTTTCACCGCAACAATACAGCACTATACAGTGTTACAAAAACACATTTCTATGGTTGGGAATAACTTTTAAAGTTTTCAAGGGGCGATAATTTTATAAATTAAAGTTGGTAGTTCTCCTTTCAGAAAACCATACTTTTGAATTTGGATAATTATTTCGTACCTTAAACGGCCTCCATGGACCCTATGTAAAATACAGTCAACTTGCATGCGGTTTCACCGCAAACACCAACACTATATTACAAAACAACATTTCTATTGTTGGGAATAACTTTTAAAGTTTTCAAGGGAGGCCGATAATTTTATATCCAAATTCAAAAGTATGGTGTTCTCCCCTTTCAGAAAACACCATACTTTTGAATTTGGATAATTATTTCGTACCTTAAACGGCCTCCATGGACACATAGCCCTCTGTAAAATACCGTCAACTTGCATGCGGTTTCACCGCAAACAATACAGCACTATACAGTGTTACAAATTTTTTTTTCTATTGTTGGGAATAACTTTTAAAGTTTTCAAGGGAGGCCGATAATTGTATATCTAAATTAAATCGTAGGTTCTCCCCTTTCAGAAAAACACCATACTTTGATTTGAATTATTTCGTACCTTAACGGCCTCCATGGACACAACCTCTGTAAATACGGTCAACATGTGGTTTCACCGCAAACAATACAACACTATACGGTGTTACAAAAACATTTCTATGGTTGGGAATAACTTTAAAGTTTTCAAGGAAGTCGATAATTTATATCTTTTAAAGA